>JARJDW010018808.1:0-22672 GCA_030264715.1 Adinopsis sp. GC000173 | reverse complement strand
TATGACAAAGACTTTATGAGGAGTACGCATGACCGTATAGAAGTGGGATACATATTACACATAACATTCAAATTATACAAACGCTTGAAACTCGTCTACCCAATACAAATACATTGTAGGATCACGCATGCGTACTCCTGACTCGGACCTTTCACTCATATTTATTTCCATTTTTTTTACATAGACTTTAATGCGGCTTGCGTACCCTTGGTGAGGAGTTAAACAACTCTCAAAATGTGTGATGATATATGTCAAACTAACATAGAAATGAGATATGTCAAAATGTAACGGAGGTCAATTTTTCTATTGGCAGATCGCAGGTGTACGAACTGTATCCGAACAAGTTCCTCAAGCGGGATGAGTCGCGTGTTTACGTCCTCAATACGCTCTTCAATCTACCGGAAACATATCTGCTCGCCTGCCTCGTCGACTTCTTCACCAACTCGCCGACGCGCTACACCAAATCGGCGACGGGAGTGACGGCGTGCGGCGATATGTTCATGTCGTTTCAGTCAATCTTTCAGGTTGAGATACAATAATTATTATTTAGCATTTGTTTGAGGGTTGAATTTTCGTTTGCAGGACGTACGCAATGCGGTGGATTTCGTGCATCTGCAAGGCGGGCCGCTGAAACAACGTACGATTGAAGATCTGGAGCGGTATGTGCACAAGGACGATCGTCTGCCGATGTTTTTGGCGCGATTACGCGCCAGCGGCGCCAAGACCTTCCTGCTGACGAACAGTGACTACAATTTCACCGATCGCATTATGAGCTATCTGTTCGATTTGCCGCATGGCGCACGAGTAAGTCTATGCCTGAGAACATATCGAGCGCGTCAAAGATGGAGCAAAGCAGTTAGAGATGTGCTCGATCCTAAGACAACTTTGGAGTACTTAAAGTTTATAGCGCTGCTTTAATGCTATGTTCTCAGCCTAACAGCGATCACGAGTTAAATCGCTACTGGTGGTTTTGCCCTAAACGCACTTTAATTGTTGCAGCCGGAAGAGCCGCATCGCAACTGGAAAACATACTTTGATACGATCGTCGTCGACGCACGCAAACCGCTCTTCTTCGGCGAGGGCACCATTCTACGGCAGGTGGACCCCGCAAGTGGAGCGTTGCGCGTCGGTGTTCATACCGGACCCCTGCTGAAAGACCACATCTATTCGGGCGGTAAGAGTTGGCGTTCATTTGCCATTTTCTTGACATTTTTTTATGTTTCTTCACATTGTTCTTAATACTTAACGCTACTCTCACGTTGCTTTTTCTCTTGACGTTTTTTGTCACATGATTTTTCCTTGGCGTTTTTTTATCGCTCGATTGTTTTTTAAACGTTTCCTTACCAGTTTTCAGACTATTTCTGGGCGTTTTTTTATCGCACGAATTTTCTTTAGCGTTTTTTTAGTTACGCGTCTAAGTTTCTAACGTTTTCTCTTACGTGACATTTTACTTAACATTTCTTTTGTCGCTCAATTGTTCTACACCATTTTTCAGACTTTTCCTTGGCGTTTCTCTTGTCGTGCGTCTTATTTTCAACATTCATTTTTGTTACGTTTCATTTTCCTTGACGTTTTTAATTTATTGCTTGATTTCTTTCAGGTTCCTGTGATGTGTTCACGAAGCTAATTGGCGCAAAAGGCAAGGACGTGCTGTACGTCGGCGACCACATCTTCGGCGACATACTCAAGAGCAAAAAGATATGCGGCTGGCGTACGTTTCTCATCGTGCCGGAACTGGTGCGCGAGCTGCACGTGTGGACCGATCGGTGTCAGCTGTTCGAGGAGCTGCAAGCGTTGGACGTGCAGCTCGGCGACATGTACAAGTAAGCCAGCACCAGGCAACACTATACTGCATCTAAAAGTGATTTTTTCTATTTGCGTAGAAACTTGGATAGCAGCTCTATTGAAAAACCGGATATTTCCACGTTGCGCATCGCTATTCGCGATGTCACCCATAAAATGGACATGTCGTACGGCTTGATGGGCAGCCTGTTTCGCGCCGGCTCGCGGCAAACTTTCTTCGCATCGCAGGTGGTGCGGTACGCCGATTTGTACGCGGCCACTCATCTCAATCTACTCTACTATCCGTTTTCGTATATGTTTCGAGCACCGGCGATGCTTTTGCCGCACGAGTCCACCGTCGCGCATGAACAACGCTTTGCATCCGAATCGCCATCGCCCAAACACGTTCATCCGGATGGGGTGGCAGTGGAGACTGAATCAAAACAGGTAGGACTTCAACATCTGTAAGCTAAAAAAATGAAAACAAAAATTAATTGATCAATCATTTCTTGTACAAAAGAATCGTCACCAGATCCCGCACGTGCGTCCTGAAACGCCGCGTTGCGTCACCCACAGCCACGACGAGGACTTTTCAGATGAGGACAATGCGAAATCATGATAAAGCATCTCAATTTGTATATTAACTTAATAAAAAGAACTATTTTATTAATTTGATTGTATTTTACTTCAGTTAGCTGTAGTTTGGCTACCATCGCACAGGTGGCGATAATACGCAATGTAAATTTCTGGCCGCGTCATTTCCACTCCCAAGAGTTAGAGTTTGGACATATCCGACATATCATTAGATCGAGTTGAATTAGGTTGAATTATTAATATCATCAAGTATCTAAAGCAGGCAAGTCTAAAAATTATAATAATAGAATTATTTTAAACCCCGCTATTGATTGAAATAGTGGGTAATACAATTTACAATAAAGATTATATGTTGCCCTTGGATTAGAGCACAAAATTTTTACAATATGGAGGCAAGCATCATGCCTATTACGTCGCTATTGTAATTTCAAGAGTAATAATACATACTAATACTGATATACATGTGACATTCATTGGGCCAATTAGAGTTTTTGTGATCACGCATATTGTAATATATGTAGTAGATAATAAATGACGTAATTAATGGAGAAAAATTAATCTAACATTGCTTTCTGGGCAAAAATGTTAAGAGACATGAAAATACACTTTTGGTACTGATTTATTCCACTTTTTGAAGCAAAATATTATGCACGGTCTCACTCGGGGCAGTTACGTTAATAAATTATTAAAAATAAATACAAAAATTTATATTTAGATCGCATTATGGGCTCCAAACAAGTTCGTTGCTTTTCCTTCAATAAATTAGTCCCAATCAAGTGTATTAGTAAATCGAAATGTTTACATGTAACTATTCTGAATCAAATATTTAATAAGCAAACGTAAAAATATCTGATTTGAACGTAGAATTGTAAATTTCCGGTGACTGATAATGCTCGCATATTTCGAATCAATTATGCAATCAATTCAATTTCTGAAATCGATACTGTTGTATATACTGTGTATGGTTGTGTGTTGAGGACATTTAAAGGGGGGGATAAGCGTGGTGGACTCGCTGAATCATTCTCTTTATGCTTCTAACCACTGACGCGACCGGTTGTACGCTATAAGGTAAGTTGTCTGTGCATTTTTAAATCGACAGTTTATTTTTTATTATATTGAATTGTAGTTCCAATCATTATTCTTTGATCGTACGCACGTTTTATTTAATTATATAATACCATCCACACCACAAGTTTATTTTGCGATTATTATTTAATTATTCGAATAGATAAATTTTAATTAACGCAGAAATTTAACCATTTTATAAATTTAATGTTTCTAATTACTCTTTGTGCTCACATCATTCATTTGTCTATTAATATTCATTTTAAAATTAAAATAAATTTCAATCGCGCCATTTTGATGATGCTAAGTATAGACTAACAAATGAATGATCTGGGAGTGATGCACATAGTTACTACCAGATATTAAGTTCAAGGCTGCGCTGTGTCGTGCAATTCTATGGAAACATAAAACAAAACAAAATCAATATAAAAACAGTACATTAAAAAATATATATATAAATATTTGTATCTAATAATAAACTTTCCTGACATGTTCGCATAATAACAATGCAGTAGAGTGAGAAAATTGTATATCATACATTTAAGCAACAAGATAGAGGAAATTTTATGTTCGCGACATTAAATATAACAATTGCTCAACTAACTATCACCAATGTTCTAACTACTTGAAAAGTAATACTGTACATACTTTAAAACGATAGTTTGTTTGCTTAACTGTGTTTGTTTTTCTACTCGATATAATACATGCGTTTCTGATTACATGTAATGTAAACTGTGAGCTTCAAATATTTATTTATTAAATTGAAAAGGTATAAAATTCAACACATTACAGTAACTCAAATAATACAAACTGTATTTTATTAGCTTGGTATATTCTGTTAGAAAAGTATTATCTGACCTATTTATATGACATTTCCGCTCGAAGCAGGCAGCTGCAAATATTCTACAGGGGGTGCGTAATTATTTTACTAGGATTCAGCATAGCTGAAGAAAATAGGTAAAAATCAGCTCTATGGTAGTCTAAAGCAACGAAATTCATTCTACCTTCTCTGTTTTTCATTTTTAATAAAAAAAAGTTTGATTTTTAAAACAAGAATGATCGTATCTAAGTTTTCGATGCAAGAGCGCTATAAAATATTATAATATACAGAAATTTTGAAAATAATTACACCGGAATTGACCGAAAAAAGACTAAATTGATCTAAAATCGCTGAGTCATCAATAACTGCCATTTTGTACGAGATGTCTTATTACCATCCATTCATACATGTTTAATCAGCTGGCCCAGCCTTAAAAAATTCGATATAATATATATGTCGCAATATGCGGATAATGATAATGAATCGTTTTTAAAATTACTATCAAGTTCATTGTAACGATTTTTGTAGTAATTTGAAAATTTTCTTTAATTCTAGTAAATGGACATCGAATTCGTTCGCCTGCAGTGTTGTCATGTTTGTGAAGCATCGTCTATGAAGGTAAGCATTTACGAAATTTTAATTTTTCTTTTCTGTATTTCCTTGAGCATTTTTTTTCAAAAGTTAGTTAATATTGTTAGACACATAAATAGTTTTTGGTGAAAACTAAGCGAATTTTTTTTATTACAGATTATGGATAAAAATAATTCGTACCCAGCGACTTGAAAATACTACGTCTGGGGGGTCAAGACGACCTTTGCATCAAGATTTAGTCGGAGATTATCATGTTTATGGTATATATATGTACGAAGCCACCAAAGCAATGAAGAACGATGATAATCTAAATATTCTAAAAACGAGTCAGAGGTTTTTGCACGCTGTTTGTCAAGGGACGTGCATTGGAGAAGAAATATTTACGAGTTTTAATTGCAATCTAAAAAAAGTAATGATTACTATCGAGAGTAATCAATAGAAGATATTAACAGTTTTTCAACGCTGTTGGTTTTGGAGATTTTAAGTCTCCCAAAGCAATGAATGCAAGTAAAATTGATAAAAGACATGCTAGTTACCGTTAATTGATGAATGTAAAGTGAAGAAATGTTTACGAATTCTAATTGCAATGAGAAAAAATCAGTGACGAAGATTGCAAAACAATCATGCGTAATCAATCATTGGCGGCGTGGATGATATAAATGGATATTGCGAAGAATTATAAAATTAGAAATGATGTTTTTACACATCGGTGGTCTTTTAGAGAAAATGGCAAAGGTCATGTAAAATTGATAAAAACTATCTCTAATGAACAATTCTAGAGACATGGAGCAGTTGAGAAAAGTATTAAAGTAATGGAAAATCAGTGACTAGCAATTGATTAGTATCGCCTGTAATCGATGAAGGGTTTTCATATTTTCCATATATATCATTCATTGCGAAGAATTTGGTTGGTTTAGACGATTTTAAAACTTCGATGAAGACATGTAAAATTGTTAAAAGTTATCTCTAATGAGTAATGCTCGAGATAAGTCTTCAATGGGCAAAGGTGATTTTCACACATAAATTATTCTCAGGACTCTTGGGTGGCTATTGCCAAATTAATTATCCGGTTTATCAAATTTTCTCATTTCTCTATCGTTTCCATACAAACTGATGAAGGCATGTAAATCTGATAGAAGTCATCTCTAATGAGTAATGCTAGAGAGTCTTCAGAGGGCAAAAGTCGATTTTTACACATTAATTATTCCTAGGAGGCTTGGGAGGCTATTGCCAAATTAACTAGTCCGGTTTTTTATTCATCAAAGGTTTTTATTTCTCTATCGTTTCCATATAAATTGATTTGAGTATTTACTGTTCAGAATAATGATGAAGACATGTAAATTTGATAAAAGTTATCTCTAATGAGTACTGCTAGAGATACGTCTTCAGAGGGCAAAAGTCGATTTTCACACATTAATTATTCCCAGGAAGCTTGGAAGGCTATTGCCAAATTAACAAGTCCGTTTTTTTATTCATCAGAGGTTTTTATTTCTCGATCGTTTCCATATAAATTGATTTGAATATTTACTGTTCAGAATAATGACGGCTGATAAATCTGTAAATTTAATTTAAATGTTAAACTAATTCATGTACTATACTACACTAAAACATGCATTTAAAACCATGGTCTTGGGAAAGCCTATATGTCGAGAGACTTTATCAGCTAGCTAATTCTTATCCTGTGAATTTATTCGACAATTCTTACTATTATTTCTATTTTTTAATTATTTGAAGTTTATAAGCGTGCTATGACAAGCACACTCATTTCTGCCTTATTCATTCAATGGATTTATATATAACAGCATAATGTAAACATGTTTTTCCTACAAGATTTCATTTTATTTAGTAGGAGTAGCAAAGCACAAATTCTGGTTGTCATTTTACCATATCGATAGTGTAAATACTATAAGTTCTTCTCGGAATGATTCTAATTTCCATTTCCATTCCGATTTGAATATTGTTTAATATTACATTTTGGATCCTATAATAATAATTTAGCAATTTCGGAAGCTACACTAGTAATTTTGCAATTTCGGATTGCATATTAATAATTTAACAATTTCTCGAGAATTTGGCATATTAGTTTTTAAATAATATTTATTTGCAGTTGAATGCTATATTTCAATATTTATTCTATTTATTTCTTTAACTGCATATTATATTGCTGATTTTTGAGGATTTTTTAATATCACTTTTTGTATTGGATAACAATAATTTTGCGATTTCGGTTGCTACATATAAGAGCAATTTTATAATTTTGGATTGGTTATTAATAATTTTGCAGTTTCAGATTGCAAAAAAATAATTTAACAATTTGTGGGGAATTTTGTAGATCTAAATATATAATAGGTTCCAAGTCCTATTGCTCGAGTTGTAACTGTTATCGTTATTGCACGTTCTGTGTTATAGGCCTCAAGCCTTTCAGAAGCGGTTTGACCCGTCTTCACACCGGGGAATAGTTTATTCCTCAACTCAACAGATAAATCGTTTTCAGTTATCTGGCTTGCGTGCTTACGAAATACATCGGATCTTTGTCCTTGATGCATTTTACGAGAAGGACCACGTCTTGGTCTACCTCTCTGTCGCATTGGTTTTGGCTGGTCGATCTGATATCGTATTTGATCAGCACTGTGGCTGGGATCGTCACTGTGGACGAATCCATAATCAAAACGTCTTCGGGAATTCATTGCTGTGACAGTAGCCTTGAATACACGAGCTAAAATCGGAGGAAGCTATGTAAATTGTTGTCAATTGGTTCAGCGCCTGCTAAAAACCAATGTAACGATAATAACAAACAAATAAATTTGCTGTTTTCATTGTGCCACACGCGCAAGTCTCGGTCTCCACATCTCGGCCATGGGTTAAATAATTGACTCTTGGTTATAAGTTAACAGTCATTACAGACGAAAAACCTCAACAATTCTTGTTTAGGTGTGTTTAAGTGGACTGTATTAATTACTTTATTGTTTCACTACAATGTCTTAAAACTAACTGAAATTGCACTCTATTTTGGGTAGCGCTGGAGCATTGCAGATTCTAACTACCGGTGTCAATGTGTCGGTCGAGCTGTGCTGCATTGATGTGGAATTACACGATGTGTGTATACCGGCGAGGCGAAGATGGCTTTGAAATATCAATGGCGGCGTAATACATTTTTCATTTTTTACGGCACAAATGCCGTTTAAAATCCAGATTGACGTGTAGTATATTTCAATCCCTTTCATTTGAGACCACTGCGACGTAATATACGCTCTGGGGAAGTGCAAAAACTTTTTGACAGATAATCTAACCCCAATTTAGTGCAACTTTGGAAACGTGATTGTGATGCATTACTTTTTGGTAATTCCAAGTTTCAATCGGGTGCCTTACATTTCTAGCCAGTCGCTAAAATACAAATCGAATGTTAAATGAGCCAATACAATACAATGAGCAAATTCAAATTTTTAATTATGAATTTTTTATTAATTTGACATTTTTAATTTTTTAAATAATACCTGAGTTAGTTGTACGGATTTTATATCCCCAAGCATAAACGCTCTTAGTTTGACATCCCCCAAATCATAAAAGCTCGCAATTTAGCAACCCCAGACTATAAACGCTCTTAATTTGTCATCTCCCAAATCATAAAGGATCTTAATTTAGCATATGTCGGCGTTCAATGCATATTGTTCTAACTCGACTATCGACATGTCTTGTATTTTGGAATTAAGATACCGTAATGGTATCTGAATACAATTTTTGGTTACATGCCAATATTTGAACTTAGACTCGAGAAAATAAGAAGTTTGGAAAATGTAACTTAGCGGACTGCTCACGTGATTTTTTAGCCAAACTTCTAAGATAAGTCCTTTTCCTCCTTTCGCTTGCTCTCGTGTGCCACCATCCGTTTGTTCAGTATCTGAAGTATTGCTTGGATATGTTGATATATCGGATCCACATTGGACGAAGTTACAAACTGGATGCGGCGAGACGCATGACGCCACCACTCTCGCTTGTCGATTGCGGAACACTTCAGGAAAGGCATTACCTCTAATTTTATAATCTCCTCGTACCCACACGTCTCCGCATTCCAGGTAATTAATTTGTCGGCCGTCCTTTTCTGCATACGAAAGGGTATTCTGCATGTATGCCTGGTTGAAGTCTCGTCCCCAAATAATTTGTCGTCTCCCGACAAAGCGGTGGCGGAGGACTTCCCGCAGTCGGGCGCAGCGGCAGCGGTCGGTGCTGTAGCTGCAATCGTGGACAAGATGGAAGTGGTCGGCTCCGTGTTTGAAGACGAGACAGAAATTAAATTTTGCAGTTCTGTTTTGTGGTGCTGGTATAATAATGTCACCAAGTCCTCGTGCAGCACTTCCTCGAATAATATCGTGAACGATGCGTCTCTTGAAAGGAATTCGAGCAAGCGTTCCAGTGATAAATTCGACAAACGATCCTTGTCGTTGATTTGCAGGCAGAGGTCTTTGCATGCCCTCTTCATACATCCAAGAATGACTTGAAGAGGACGTTTCAGGTCGAACCGCGCTTCCAGGGTTAGAGTGAGTAGAACTGCCTGCAGGAGAGGCAGAATGATCTTGAAGGTTTTGTGGTCGATCCACATGTTGGTCGGGTGATCCAAGAAAGCACCTTTCGTAATCTGTTGTGGTGGATCGTCGGTCTCGCTGTTGCTGTCGTGGATTAACTCGTTGTCGATGAGTATCTTTTGGGTCAGCGGTTCGAACGTTACTTTGCTCTTCTTGGCCGGTGGTTCGTCGAAGCTCAGCTTGTTCTTCTTGGATGGTGGAGCCATTGTTGAATAAATCGAGTGTTGATTCGTCGAAAACAAAGAGTTCAGACAAGAGATCGTCTGTATCTGGTAGCACGTTCGAAGACATACTGAGCATTTCACGCATGCCAGCTTTTTATATTCACTTACTTGGCACACTTGACCTCGCGAATTTTAAATTTAGTAAAATTTACTTAATCCTCTCCAACCGGCAACAACGTCATGTCCCGGGTGTGTGTGGCAGCTGGCGCGAAGCGCCATGGCATATGCCCTGTGGGTGCTCGTTTGGTCTCGTATGCAATCTTCGATGCAATCGCTTGATCATTCGATGTCATGCGCAATCGTTTGGTGATGAGTCAATAGTTGACTCAATCGTGTTTGTAAGATGACCCAAGACTAATTGTTACAATGATATAATGTCATCAGAGATGACTCACATTCTATAATTAGAACTAAGGATAACAGATAAAAGATAACAAAGACTAATAAGCCCAACTGACGGGAATCGTAACAATATGATGACTATGTGATGAACGAGTGACACGACTTGCGCGTGAGGCTAATGGGTCGTTTTGCTTTTTCTACACTAATGATCTATTGGATATTTTCCACTCCTCCCTGCACACTGGTAAGAGAGGATTATTTTTGTTGGTACAGTTGTGCACCAAACACCAAATATTAAATATTTTTAAATAATCATCTCCGGCGTTGGCTGACAACAAACTGTCAGTTTAGATTACACCCTACATCACGTAGCCACCCCGCGTAAGCCGGCAAAATACCTTCGACCAAATAATAGGAGCAAAATAGCGTCGCAGAGCGGCAGAAGAAGTCGCGAAGCGACGCTACGTCAACCGGTAACAGCTTTTCACTAACCAAAAAATAAAAAATAAACGTGGAATAGAGTCGCAGGGTCGACAGTAGGCAAGAAGGGGCACATGTGGGCAATTAGTCTTGCCCAAAATTAAAAATTGGACATCTTTAACTGTCACCTTACTTTTTTCAGTGGTTATTTAGATTCATCTTCCACCGACACGAATGAAAATTTAATCTGCAATAAAAGACAAATGTCTACCTCTGCTCCTTTATCCACATGTGCCCCATTTTTCCTGAAATATTGGAAACCCACTTTTCCATCAATTGCCAGAAAATCCCTTAAAAGACATGGAAAGTGTTGGAACAGTACGAAAACCAGTCTTTCGTTGACGTTTAATATGACAAAATGTCAATTTTTGAAGTTTTCAATCAGTTTGCTCTTTCTAGAGTTTTGTCAAGTATTCAGCAAAATTTTGTTACGTTGAGCAAAAATTACAATCATTCGCATGAACGTCCCAAAAACTCTACAAAACCATGAACAAATCTATCAAAGAAATAGAAACTCATATCATTTCACTCGAATTTTTTAAGAGGTTTCCATGCAGTTTTTACTGTCACATGTTAATATCCGGCAATGAATCAAGAGAATAGAAAATTACGGAAGTTGATGAATTAGAGGTGCTCTAAAATTCACACAAATATTCTATTATCAAATATAATACCTGATTGCCTAAACTGCATGAAAGTTCAATGAAATATATATGAAATATTCTGTATTTGTAAAGATGCCGTTAATTTAATACTAAAACGGAAAATTTCAATCAAATTTTTGATTTTCGGATATAGACGGCCGATTCGTAGTTGCGTTGCCTTCGAAAAATGGACCAAAATGCAGTTGTTTTCTTCGTCGCTGTACTGTTTATGGTGAGTTCATCATTTATTATGTAATTGTGCAAATCAGTGGTTCCCAAACTTTTTAGACTTACGGCGCCCTTTTCGATATCAGATATGCCCGCGGCACCCCCTCTTGAACTACGATTTTCAGACGATCCCGTTCTATGTGTTATATGAATACGTGTACAACATGACATAAAATGTTACGAAATTCACACTACTTGCTTTATTTCTTGTGTAGTCGAACTAAATTTTGTTGTCTTAAAATTTAAAAAAATAACACAGTTTTGGTTATGGCATCAGTGCAAAGACACCAGGGCGCCGCCATGTAAACTTTGAGAATCACTGGTGCAAATGAACGCCCAAATCTTTTGGTGGTTTGGGAGAGTGCAACACTATGGTGAACGAGTGCATGCGATTGGTGAGAGGAATGCGGCTGTAAAGTCTTTGTAAAGTGTTGGTTGTGATTTGGAGAAATCTCTCTTTGCTGTGTTGGTGGCAATCAAGATGGGGAATTTGTGCTCATCAATCAGTCTGGATAGGGATCGTCCGCTAGTTTGCGACGTCTTTTGAGGGTTGGTCCCCAAATTGCTCTCTTAGAAAGTTAATCTAGCTATCTGTGGTGTTACCGGGTCGGTTAGTCTAATTCCCACATCGCATAATGTTAAAAAAAGTATGTTATGCGCCATTGGGACACCGGTGTGCGCTGGTACTTTCGGATAGTAGTGCGTGTCATGCACCAAAGTTCCGACAGCGTTTATAATACCGGCAATTGGTCCGTGGCATATTGGCATGAAATGCAAATCTAACCCGGAGTTGAACAATAGATTCGGTTCGTCCGAATTCGGCATAGCTTGGCTTTCAAAAATCTTCAAGGATTTTAGCACAAACTGGCTGTGCTGATAAGCTATGGAATGCTCACGAGGGTTGAGCCTTAGTCGTAGTCTTAGTCTTACCTAGGACTTCCAGAGCAATGTTCTACCAGGGAACACCGGTGAAGTTCCTGTGAATATCAACTCTGTAATTGTACTCGCCGATTCGCAACGATGTCCTTTTGGAGGGACGTGAGGCCGAAAATGTGAGCGCAGACAAGAACTAAAATCAGCGTAAAAGTAATCCGCATGCTCTTTAAATAATTCGATTACATTTTTGAGGTCTATAACCTATCCTGGACATCCGATTTTTTTCCGATCGCTCTTCAGAATTGAAGTGTTCTCTATTCTTACGGTGAGGATATCTTCAGCAATGCTCTTGGTCATTTCTTTTATCTTTTAGGTATTTTTGTAATTTACATTCAGTAGTATTTTTCATCAAAATTTGTAAGATAAATGTATATTCTTTAATCAAATAGTAAACCAGATTTGGATAAAACGTACAAAAATGTCATAAAAAGGTTACAATTTTGATGTTCATGTTCATGTGTGTGGAGATTCTCCGAATGCTGAATTTCATTTGTTTCATTGTTTTTACTTTTGGATGATAATATGAAATATCTCATTTCTTCATTCGATACTTGGATCTGCAATTCAGAATTCCGATATGCGGCGAAAATAATCCGAAATAGTCCCACACAATATTATTCACTTAGCGATCACGGCTAAAATACTACAAATTCGAGTTAATATTTATTTAATTAACTCATATTTTCGCTTAATATTTAATGATTATTCCCCCTAATGAACATCTTATTTAATAATATTTTTAGGTTGGTACGAATGAATGCCATCGCCCAAGCTATTCAAATTTCGCTTAAAAATTGCATTTCGACAGCGATTTGCATGCTCTTTTCACATAAAAACAATGTTACACGTGCATCCCTTGCTATTTATTAACATCCGCCTCCCAATCGAACCCGCTTTAATGTCGGAATGAGTGACAATGTAATTCCAACCTCCAAATTGGATTTTCACTCATTCCAGACTTAAAACGCTTCAATTTCAACGGGAATTTCATTCGATAATTAACACACAACTTAGACAAGGGACTCACCTCGAAAATGCTAGAAATAAATAAATGCCACTCTTTTCTGGAATGAATGAATATGAAAGATAATTTTTATGCGCTTAGGGATACTGAATAGAAACTTTTGTTGTATTTTCCAGAGTCAATGTTTCGCAATTGCTTTTTTGGTCAAAAAACAACAATGAACAAATCTTACGTAAATTTTTCGAATATTATTGATTGGGACGCAACCAACGAACTGAAATATCGCCATTGCTCAGATTTTTGGATGAAGGTAAAAAGGAAGAAAAAGAGAAAAAAGAAGCATTTTTGCTCTATATCGGCTTTTACATCATCACGGTGAGGTTTATAGTATTTCCACTTTTACTTCAAACTCATCATGTTAATTTTTCCTGAAGCGGCTGGTGGCTGCCGATGCAGATGCGCAATCGCCGACGGAAGAGGATAACCTATCGCCGCCGGTATTATTTTCTGATGATGTCGTGTCTCTATCCAATTAAGCCAGTCAGGCAATGTCAAATCATTAAAAAATTGAAAAAGGTGCCAGATAGATGGAGAGAGCTACAACATCTATGCGTTTCTGCAAAATAAATCACATACTAATTTACCAAACCATATTGTTTGCTTTTTGTATCCGGCCGAACCGTCGCACCTAATGGTGCCCAAACCAAAATTTTATCGTACCGCACAGTAGTAGCAAAATGCTGTGGGCATATACACCTCTGGCGCTTTGCTTTCCCCTTGAATGATGCAGGATTCCTTTGCAGCATGCTTCGCAGTCATCGCAAAAGGTGACTATTGGGCAACCTCCATTTATGATATTCTCTGTTGTATCTGGTGTCATCCATGGGCTGCGGGGATGGGGAAGCCGCTCCTTGTATAGTTTAATATCTCTCTTGATATTTGGTTAACCGATCTCGTCTCGTAAGTGGAGAGTGTTGGTGGAATAATTCTCGCTTGAGGTGGGTACCAGTATTCCTAGACCTTCCTTGTCGCTTGGAGGCGCACTTTTTCAAAGCAATCTAGAAATACTGGTAGGAATTTTTGAGGTATGTCCTTCATTTCTATGATGTCGGATCGATGGACGATGCGGGACACTGCTGCATGTATAATTAGCATAATGGTGTTGCTGGCTTTCATTCTTGCGATGGTGTGATGAATACATCAAAATTGATTAGAGTATCATTGTCAACATATTTGACACTCTTACGGGCACAGAAGGTTAGGAAGTTCCTTACGCGATTAGCGTCGGCTTCAAAATCATGCATGTTGTAATCATTGGGCCAAAAGTCTTCGCGGTTCATTAACAGTGGAAAATACTGGTGATGTTCTTGACCAGCTCTTCTTCGTTGTTCAGTCACAAAAACGGGACCCCAACGGGCACCTGATAACGGAAAAGCATTGTAAAATTCAAGACGGATGTGCTGAGGAGTTCCCCGATGGGACAGAGCCTCTACTACTGCCTGTAGATTACTGAATTTAATTAGACCTGCTCTGGGAATCAAAGGGTCAGACCGTGGCATGCGGCAACAATATTGCGTGTCATTGTAAACAAAGTTTCCAACGCAATTAATTATTTGTGCAACTGGACCAAGATGTATTTTTTTTAAACTTTATTGTTACGTAAGTAACATGGGGGAAACCTCATTTGGCGAGGGGTTTAATATAAATCTCGTAAAGTTGTTTTAAAGCATTCGTTTATTAAATATGTTTAGTTGCTATCTTGCCAAGCTAGTATTACTGCACGTAAGGGGAACCCCATTACTGGGATCAGCGTTGTCCTCTTAGTTTTCTGACGATGACCACTAACACTCACCAACTCTCACCGACTCAACTGCTGCTAACTGCCTTTCTATTGTTAGAAAGTGCCTTATATAAACATCTGCAGACGTGTGCAAAGCAAAACATTGGAGCCGTGTGCATCCTTTTAGTCATCTGCTATTTACAAGATATCTACAGTGTTAGGGTTCCTTTGCATCTTGCCGCTCATCTGGCAACAAGATTTAAATACGTTTCTTCTTTTAAACCACCTATTCTTGTCCGTACGTTCGTCCGCCATAAAACGCAAGTTAGGGATCGCTAGCGCTAACAAAGGGCTGTTTATGGTGGTACAGCGTTTTCAAGCTTAGACTGTGTCGTATTGTACTGTTTCTCCGTCTGTTGCAATACCTGGAGTTTCGTCTGCAACATTTCAATGTCTCCGCCTTCCTCGTTCTCGTTTATGAATTTTTCCAACCTCGTTACGGTAGCTTTTATCTGCCCTCTTTCTCGAATGAGTGCTTTTATTAATTTCTCCTTATCTTCAGACATCTTGTGAATCCGGCTCGAAGGACCAAATGTTTGGGTTTGTTTGAGTGGACTGTATTATTTTTGTTATTTCACTACAATGTCTTACATAAAGTAAAATTACACTCTATAATAATATGAATAAAGTTGTGACGGCCGGTAATATTCTTCAGAATGAGCTCCCCGAATGCTCAAGCGCAACTCCCCCATATATTTGACAAGTTTAGAATTTAAGAAGACTGATAGAAAATGAAAGAAGGAATAGAAAGACGGAATGTGATTGGATGTTTAGAGGGTGGTTGAAGAAGTGAGAATTTTGAAAACGCTCTACCGCCATAAACAGCCCGCTAGCAATTAATTATCTGCGCTACTGGCCCTAGATGTATAGGCATCGCTCTAATGACCTCACGGAAATCGATGTCTAGCATCATACGCTGATACAATTCAGGATCAGAACTAGTTGGAACTACTTGATGGCGGGTAGTCTCTATCATTCGTAATTCGAATTGGGCTAGTGCAACACGATATAGATCGTACATAGTGCAGTTTGGGATATTTCGGAGTGTTTCTTGAATTTTGGAATAAATTGATTGGATATGAAACCCGATCCCGCGTGTCTGCACTGGAATTGTTACAGATTGATCCGTTACTTGGACTCATCCCCTTAAATAAATTAAAATTTTACCTCTAACTTGCGTTTTATGGCGGACGAACGTGCGGACAAGAATAGGTGGAAAGATTAAGAAAGAGAAAGTTTAAAAGAAACGTATTTACATCTTGTTGCCAGATGAGCGGCAAGATGCAAAGGAACCCTAACATACAGTATTATATATATATATATGTTAGCGTCGCTGTAGGATTACATCGAGAGGCTGACATTTATTATATGTGGGTTCTTTTTTATTTAGCTACACCTAGTGAAACTTATTAGATATATTCTAACACTTAATTTAATGTATACGATTTAGAGTTCTTATTTATATAGTTGTAACTGAAGCGAGGAAAAGGCTAAAAAAACCCGCTGTTTGTATAGGACAATTAAATCCTAATTTCCAAACCTTTGCTTTAAATATATTAAAATATTTAAATAAGAATCTACTATTAGGTAGATTGCTTTCGTGTTCCCCAGCGCATTTGAAGCACTTGGGAAGAGCATGGCAATAATTTGCGGCGTGGTTCCATTCCTGGCAGTTATTAACCTGTCGCTTTTTTGGAATTTGTGCCAACTTATACTGGTGCTACATATGTATGGGATGAGTTTGTTGATTTCTTCACATGTAATTTTTTTGCTTAAACACTACACTGTAGTATGGGCAATTGTTTTTATTTTTTAGTTTTTTAACAGAGTATACACTGAGGTCATAGCATGGTTTAATAGTTATTTAACCCGTCAATTACTAACACTGTATTTAAGTTTTTGTTTTATGCATGTGTATGGTATTCAACTGCAAGTATAGGTAATTTTTCTTTTATATGGTTGTAGGAATATTGGTTTGTAGGTAACATTTTGTACCTGTCATTAAATTTATTGTATCTTCGCTGAAAGTCGACATTTTCAGCTCTCAGTTCATTTTCAAATTGGCACGGGTTTTTAATGGTGTTATGAACCTCTATTGGAGGCATTTGCGGTGGTTTTTGTTTATTGTTTGTTTTATTATTAGCGTCACTTTCGTTAGCTTCTTTATTTGGTTGCAGAGTGTCATTTGTATTCTTGTTTTTGGTGATTATGTCTTGGTTTGTGTGTGAGTTTAATTTTTCGGTTAATATACTAAATCTGTTTTTCAAAAATTCAGCTTTAGTGATTTTAGGGTCGAATTGATTGCTGTATTGTGAAACTATTAGTTTTACGCAATCTACAAAACGACCATTTGTAAAAGATAATGGATGTTTTCTTTATCAACATTTGCAAAATGCAAATCATTTTACGTTGAAGTCCTTTTAGGAGCAACCAAACTGCTAAGTTGACTTCATACCGCTGACCATATGATATCTTGAATAAAACATTGTACCAGAAGAATTGATATATCGAATAAAATAAGTGAAAGTTAATATTTCCTGCATTTGTACATTTTCATTCTCTATTTTATGTACAGTATGTACAAAATATTAGATGCAATTAACTAATAGGAAGCTTGGGTACACTCAGGCTACTCCTATCGCTAGAAATAGCCGAGCAATTAAATGAAATGAAATTAAAACACGTAACACTTTGTTTGCGATCTGAGTAATCTTGTCCTTTACATGATGCATCTGATGTAACTGTACCTGCAAGAATACTAGCATGTGTAGTGCTTGTATTCGAACGTAGACCATCTATACGGATCCTTCCAAAGAGGAGAAGTGAATGGGTCTTATGTATCTCCATACATTCATTAGGTGTCATCTGATGTATATATGATACAAACCCATTCTTCACTTCAGAAGAGTGAGAGTGCATACCACAATGTGTGATATGACGTGTTATGCTGATTTTGCATTGCCAGACGTGACGTGGGTACGTATCGGATAATTGGACTAATTGGATGACTGCACTTTGAGCCTGACGGAACGGCTGCTCTACCTCACATGCCGGCACTGTGTTTAGTGACAGGGTGGTGATGTTGAGGTGTGGGTGTGAACAATCATATCCAATAAGAGAACTTTCTAATACGGTACACATACCACTAACGAGGAAAATGAATGATACCTTGTAAAAATTGCACATCATTATTAAGAATTGGATTCTTTAATCATTATTGTTCGCAGGTAACACGGTTGTTGAGAATTGGGATGATTTATTGCTCGCTTTTTTATTGAGAAGAGCTTGAAACTCAGCTATTATTGTTTTTGTTTCCTCTGGGATCGTCCTTGAACAGACGCTATCCATCAAGCCATTTTAAAATATTGGCATGATTTATTAAGCATTATGTATACAAGAACTTTGTCACCAAAATATTGGCGATTTAGATATTTTTCTTGATTGAGGAAAATCCACTTTATGGCGCCGACTCGCCTCCATTAAATCACTAACTGCCCTGCAGTTAGTCATGCCTTGATCGCAGACAAAGCCGACCACATTTAAGCCCGATGTCTTCCACCGTCGACACGTCTTTGACAATCCGGACTTAATCGGCGGCAAATCTTGGACCGTTTGAAAAATAATATCCCAAGGGATATCTTCAATGGGAATTATAGTTCAAGCATTTTTTTTTATTAACTATAACCATATATACATTATTTACAAAAGGAGGTTTCCTTTCTTCACTTCACAAAACACTTAGAGAAATTGTCAACATTGAATTTATTAACAAGCTCGTATTCCGAATCTTGTATTATAGAGTCTATGAAATATTCTTTCTCATCCTCCGATAAACTGAGCTTCGACAATGTCCAATATAATTCTTGCTCTTTTAGGAATTTTAATAAATATTCCCATGACAAATTTTCGATATCTGTTCCTGATATCAATATTTCCTTCAGAACTCGAGCTAAACTGGTCGAAATTGTTCTTCAATATGGTTTTCAAATTTTGATCTTCCGTCCATGCTAGTTGCAATATGTTGATTACTGACAACATGTTGTCTTGATCCGGTTCCAAAAAGTTGTCTAATACATTTTGAGTTAAAACTTCGTTGTGAAAACTTATTTTCTTCTTGACTGTTCTCTTCTTCTTCGAAGGCGGAGGACAATCTTCGTTCTCTGCTTGTATCTCCGTAAACACTATATCTTCTGTATCGCTTATTTTTTGAATGATACAAATCAATATATTCTTCTAATTCGTTATATAAACTAGTAATATCACTTGCAGAGTCGCGAGAGGCTAGCATTTCATATGTGTTCTTTCTTACAGCTATACCTATGAAAAATTATTAGCTACATTCTATTTTAATCACTTATAGCATATATTTAATGTTCTTTATTTTAATTGTGAATTGTTTCAATAAATGTGGGGAAAAGGCTAAGGTAAAAACCCCACCGTTCTAAAGAGGACAAATGAATCCTGGTTTTTCAAACCTTTGCTTAATTTATATAAACTTTATTCAGCCTATTTACATTACTATATACATATATAATACTTGCAAAAGCATAGCTGTATAGTTACAGCCAGAGGCTTAAGCTTCATATCTGTTATTGGATTTGGTTACTCCTGTTAGACAATTAACCATTTTCTATTATTTTATTGTCAAGTATGTTATAATGTTCGTAATGTTCTATGCTACACTTCACTTTCACTTGAGTGTGGGGAAAAGGCAATAAAAACCCCACATGTTCTAAGGTAGGACAAGAGTCCGATCTTTCAAACCTTTGCTTAGTTTTCTATAGATTCATGTGGGAACTTGTGTGTTCCCACACTAGCATTTTCAACCAGCTTTGTAGTTATTTCAGATTTGTGTATGCTTTCTGTGTAGAATTTTTTTAGTAATTTATTTACAAAGTTTCCAAGTTCAGGGATTTTCATATTCTTATTGACTTCATAATTTGATGTTTTGTAATGGGCGTTTTGACATGTTCTAATAATTTTATTTTGAATAGTTGCTAGTTTTTTGGTTTTGATTTTTCCTCCACCTTTTATAAACCAGGCGGGGACTGCATAGGTTAGGTGAGGTCTAATGTATGCGTTGAATATATTTCTCTTTAGTGACAGGTTTATATGGCTATTTTTGTGGAGCGAGGGGTAAAGCATTCTGATTGCCTGCCCTGCTCTAACTATTGAGTTGTGAATGTGGGTATTAAAATTTATTTTGTTGTCCAGTGTTACACCTAAGTACTTTGCATGGGTACTATATGGGATTGGTTTTCCTTGGATATCATTTAGTGGTTTTAATTTTTCTATTTTAATTGCTCCTTTAAAGAAGGGCAGGATGACTGTTTTACTTGTGTTTAGTTTGAGTTTCCACATTCTATAATACCCATGCAAAGCACTTAGGTGTTCTTTGAGCGGTTTGATATTTTTTTCGTGATTGTTGTTGGCCGCCATGATAGCGGTGTCATCGGCAAATAAGAATAGCTGCGTGTCTTTAGATTTAGGTATATCATTTATGTATATATTAAACAGGGATGGCCCTAATATTGATCCCTGTGGAATTCCATTTGTTATTTTATATGACCTGGAGAAGGCATTCGATACTCTGACTCGATATGACCTATTTTCAATAAAGCTACTTATTAATAACCTTTGCTTAATTTAAACTTTCAGAAAATTGATTGATGCGGGAACTGGTGTGTTCCAATATTTGCATTTTCAGTCAAACTAGTTGTAATTTCGGATTTATGTATATTGTATGTATAAAATTTTTTAAGCATTTTGTTTATATATTTCCCAAAAATCTTTTTATAGTGTGGTGTTTCTATTAAATGTATGCAATTGTTTAATGCATTAAATCGAATTGTTGATTCCTAAAAACATTTCATCATACATACATACATTATATACAAAAAAATGTGAGATTTTTGGCTTAATTTATTTGTACACCTTCCCCAAACAAATTTTTTAGGTAAATATTTATGTATTGCATATATTGCATTTTGTTTATCCTTTTCTAATAAGACTTAATCTTTTCCACCAGCTTCTAAGATATTGTAATCTGTTCATTGCTTTGTTCATTGCAAAATTAGATGTTTTGTAGTGCGCATTTTGGCACGTTCTTAGAATTCTGTTTTGTATTGTAGAGAGCTTTTTAGTTTTTAACTTGCCCCCTCCTTTAATAAACCACGCAGGAGCTGCGTAGGTTAGATGGGGTCTTATAAAGGCATTGTAAATATTTCTTTTTAGTATCAAATTAATTTGGCTATTTTTGTGTAATGTTGGGTATAGCACTCTAATTGCTTGAGCCGTTCTGAGAATTATGTTGTGTATATGTTTGTTAAAGTTAATTTTATTATCCAACATTACACCTAAATACCTTGCATGGGTACTTGAGGAATGGGGTTTCCCCCTTTATCGTTTAGCGTTCCTGTAATTCATCCAGAAATGAATATAATTTGAGACGAGGTTGTGCAGTTACAAATGCTGCGATAACGACATTAACATTATTTAAATTACATTTATAAATTATTTCTTCAATATACCCCCAATTAACTAATAAGACCTTTATTGTTTCTATATATTCCAATATTATTGGATTAATCAGCATATCACATAATTCTTGTACGCTTCTTAAAATTGTTACCTTTGATAGATTTTCGCGTTGACCAAACTTTCCCCAAAACGAATTTAATATTAATTTACTAAGCGAACGTAGTGATTCATTTTTCTGAATTGCTTCATAATTTAGTTTGATGTTTTCATGCGTGTAATAATCATTTATATAATTTTGTTTTTCTAATTCTGTGCTGCAATTCGTAAAAGGCCAGTCGGACGCTTTTTGTTTAATTTTTTAAAAATTAATAAAAGCGGTGAATAAACCTTGTTCTTTAGCACATGTTCTACACAAAACAAAAAGTAGTTTTCCATTCATTTTTGTAGGTAGCACGGGATGATATAAATTTTGCGGTGGTAAAATTAAACATTTAATAAGACCATTAATTTGAAAGATATTTAAATTATCACATTCGGCATCAACAAAAATTTTGAGGATGATCTATTGGAAATTTACCATACACCACATCATAGTAATCAATTTTTTCGTTTGCATCGGTTTTATAATATAAATGTGTGTTTCCTGTGCGACCGCCGTAAAATAATTCGCGCGGATCGAGTGGTATTTAGATTTAGATTCTAATTTATTTACAATTTGTACAATAATTGAATAGCATGGAAGCAAGTTTTTCTGGAACATTCTTACGTGTTCTAGATGTTTGTATGTTTGACGTGCTTATCGCTTGGTTCGTTAACTGCATGTTATTGTTGGATTGCTGACTTGCGTTTTGTAATTTATTGGTATGTTTGTTTAATAAACTTGATGTGCTGGCGTGTGATTGCGTATTGCTGGGTACAGTTGCGTGAATATGTTTTATTTTTTCCAAAATGTTCGATGTTATTTCTGGATCATACGAGGATAATAATGAGCAGGATGCGTTTGATTCCATGGAATTTCGTCTTTTGCGAGCGCTGGCCATGATGTCATCTTCAAGCTTCGCCTCCACTACCTTGGTCATGAGGTGTTCGAACAGCTGTATAT
>JARJDW010018806.1:0-16663 GCA_030264715.1 Adinopsis sp. GC000173 | reverse complement strand
AGATAATTTGCAGATTGGTGCGAATCCTGCTGTGTCGGCAAAACTCAATTCTCAAAAACATTACAAAATTTATATCGTAAATATCGGTTACAGGATGTATAATCTGATTTATTATATAAATAAAGTTCGTTATAAATAATATTAATTATAAATTATTATTAACGTGCAGTTTTTTAGTGAGATAGAATGATTTTCAAAATCGTGTCAAAGTGAAAACATGTAAAATAGTGCCGTGTAAATCGGGGGATAGATGTATAATTTATTTTTTATTTTTCAGTAACTTCAGCATAGTTCATTTAATATATGATGACTTGTAATTAGATAAATATTTTTTCATCTGTAAATTCTTTGAGTTTTTTTTATGTGCATTTTTATTAAATCTAAGAGTAGATTTTCTCATAGAATCTCATGTAAAATATTTTTTCTTAGAATAATTTCAATACGCGAACTCATTAAAAAATGAAATTTATATTAGGTTTGATGATTGAAAACATTACACTGCGCTTTTTAATAAAAATATCGTACTCATGTACGGTCTCTTTTAAAAATAGCGCAATCCAATTTATGAAATAAAACATATATATTTAGTTCATTTAATATTTTGCAAAAACATGTTTAAATTTATACTTTGTAATTTGTCTTGAGTAGAGAGAGTACAACAAAGTCAACTACAGGCTGTTTTTGGTAATTAATTGGCCATCATATTGCGTCTCATTTACCAAAACTTTTATCTTTTACTGTTTTACAAGATCGTCTTATTGTATATTCAGTATAAACTTCAGCACAAAGCTGAAAATGAAAGTAGGTCAATGTAAAATTTAAATCACATTTATTTATAGAACTCATGTTAGTAAATAGGATATTAAACATCAATATTATTAGGTGATATTTATTTTAAAGTAGTCGCTAATTAAATAGGTACGTATGGAGGTACATAAAGCAATTAAATAGATGTAATTTGATAAAACGGCATCATTTCGTGTTTTCACTATTGATGGAAATTCAAAATATACTAAATACCTATAATGCAACTGCAGTTCCAAATAAACATATTGAAAAACAAATTAATCGATAAATACTAAATATAGATACCTACTAAGATTTTTATTTTTATAAGTGATTAGTTTACTATTTATACAATGTGCCGTATTAATTTATGTTTCAAATTAATTTAATATTTACGTCAATTTCAACATTAACGTTTATGTATGTGTATGTATTGCAATGTATAGATTTGTAATTGACGTTTAATTCATATTCGTATCCAATTCATTCTAAAATCAATTTGTCAAAACTTTAAATTAGTTTAAAACTAAAACAATACGTTGTTTAATCACTGACATAATGATAAAAGTACCTTATAGTTTTTTTTATTTCATGTTACAAATATATGTAATCAAGTAATACTACTGCTATACAATATATGGCAAATTCAGTATACAACATGTTTGAAAGTAAGAAAGTTTCCTCGGTATATATGATATATAATATAAGGCTCTTTTACTAAACGTTAATTTTGCAAGTTGTCTCAAATATCAGTATTTTGCTGTGAGTATTTTCGCTAAAAATCTTACGATAAACTAACTTTAAAATTGTTAGGAAAATGCAAAAACTCAACAAAAATAAAGTTTTCGATCATTTCAATTAGGTGTTTTTATATTTGAGTACTACTTTTTTTGTAAAAACAACTACAAAAATATTAGAGAATGATTAAATTCTATTCGTATTACATATCAAGAGAATTTTTTTAAAAAAAGAACAAAGACGAATTAATCATTTTTACATTTGGTAAATAGTAAATGATGTTTAGCTATATTACCTATTCAACATAAAAAAATAAAAAACTCTACCATTAATTAGATATTTTTTACGTTAAAGTGAAATATAATTAAAATGTATCTGTTTGTAACCTTTAATTTTGAAATAGCCACAAGTAGCTACTTAAATTGATTTATTTCACTTTTATTAAGTTTATGCTACTTACCCGAGCATAATTCATATGTTTGTATTCTTGCCAAACCACACGCTGAGAAACTTAAATATTAAATTTACTTTTTAAACAAATTATAGCAGAATATATGCAACTGTATAATCAAATAAACTTATTTGTAGCTAAATAGTGCATACATAAAGAGTATATCAGACTATACTCATCCTTGAAAGAGCATTTCTGATACCTGTTTCGTATTTTTTCATCCAATCTGCAATTGAAAATAGTATGTTCGATTAATTCCGGGAATTTCCGGTTATAGCGTAATTAATTTAGGTTCAATACGATCGAAGGAATTTTGAGAAAAATGTTTATGTTTTTTCAAAATAAAAGCTGTCGAGGAGGTGTCTAAAACATTCAGTATACGTAATACTGCTTAAATATTAACCTAATCTTTAATTGTACGTTTTATACTACTATTGTCTATATACTAATAATTCAGGAATTCACTATCCAGTGATATCAAATGTTATTATACATTTTTACTCCATTACGAATGTAATAAAGAATTTATAAATTGTATATGTAAGAAATTGAAAATAATTACTTACTTCCAATATAAGCATTTTAATTTAATAGACAATCATGGTTAAAGTATATATTTTATTTTAAATTAGAGAATATAATAGTATGTATGTAGGTACGATATTTTACAAGTATTGTTAACTTAAAAGAAATCGATAAAAACGTTATTGAAAATTTGCTGATTATCACAATGTCCTCTCAAAGCTGCTTCAAGGTTGCTGCTCTTCGTTAAAGCTCGCGTTGCATTCATATATAGCAAAAAATTAAAATTATCCTTCAATATTACGCAAGGTGCATAAACTAAAATATGATTCAACAAATATCAACCCAAAATGAAGTTAACCGCTTTATGAATTATCCACGATGTCAAAAAGACTGATTTTACAACACACTTTCGATTATCCGTGATATCGATATGACTATTGTTGTTGTACAAAGGATCTAGCAGAAGTTACATGCAGTAATTTACCTATTTTCTTTTAGACATTAGGTTAGATAAAATGGATTAATACTGTTAAAGTACTCTCTTCTTCTTAGAAATTTCTTTAAACTATATGAAATACTGAACTGAATCGATGTGACATCATTTATCACCTTATAATCTATGTGTACGGATAGAATTTTTCATTCAGTATCTAAATTTAGCTGCTTTGATTTGTTTCATTTTTCCTAAAGGTTTTCACTGTTGTGTATGATGCGTGATGGACGTTCCACTTATTATCGCATATGCCATATAGTGTGCAGTCTACTGTATATCTATAATGCAGCATTGGTTAAATTACTACTTGACTAGTAAAATAGGTGTATAAAGTAGGGTTTTGTAAATTTACTTTTAGCTAAACGTATAAGTAACCCTATATACCTTAGTTAAAGGAATTGTTCATTTAATAGCCAGGCATTTAAACAAATCAAACGGTAGATTAATAAGTGGCTTGGTATGTGTAAATATATAATTGTGTGGTGGCTCGGAGATATAATCTAACGAAATCCTTAAATTAATTATTGATAATATCTAATCCATTACTACTATAGTGCGGTAAACATTTTGTTGATATAATTAAAACTCAAATAATTAGAGAGCTGTTTGAAGAAAGCAAAACTTAATAAAAGGAGTAAAGGAATTTTCTATTCACACTCACAAAAAATTCTTTTCATTTTTTTCAAGATGTATAGCGAAATGTTTCGTTTGAATATAAATCAAAACGGGATAAAACGAATACATTTGAATATATTTTTCTTATCTTTATTTACACCTAGTCACGCAAATTTAATTTGAACGGGAAGTACGTACTTTGTCAAAGGAAAATCTAGTATTAAATAATTTTTTTCATATTGGTAATGCTTTCAAATGCAATTTTGCTATCATACAAATATGAAAAGATGAAAATCTTACACAAATGGATCTGCATGTGTATCTATAGAAAAATTTAATACTTTTTTGCAAAAAAATTTATCCCAATGTAGAGATGATAAAAATACGATATGGACTGTGAAAAGCTATGTCTTTTCGATATACACATAGAGTATATGAATAACGTAAATATTTACGTGAAAAATATTTAATAAAGACATAATAAAAATTGTTCGCTTCTTAATTAATTTAAAAAAGAATATTACAAAGTTGAAGTTTTTTAATATTGAACGATAAAACAACGAGCAGGGAAGAAAAAGTATTATATAAAAAAATACTTCGTTTAATGATAAAATCTAATTTAGCTTGCGGAAGTTATTTGCAACTTTATTAATTAATAAAACAAATAATTAAAATATAGAGGAAGTAATAATTTTCTATTTAATATCAAAATCAATAATGATGAAAGGAGTAAAAGAGTGGAAGATTAAACATATTTTCAATACTTTTAGATTCTTTGTTAACTATTTTTTTTAACATTTCATTTCATCGCTACAGCCGAATTCTTCGAACCAAAATATGTTCATTTATTGTCTGATATTCGTCTATACATGGCCGAGAATTGTGTGATCTGCTATAAAACCATTTTAGCGTATTTCCTAATAGAAAGAATTTTTGTGTTGTATTTTTGTTTTATTAACATTTCTGTGTGTATGCCTGTCTGCATGTGTACTCGGTCAAAATTTGCTACCTTAATTCTCATCTAGCTGCAACGTATACACTCTGTCAAAAAAGTATCGGGAATTGTCCGATAAAACACAAAATATTTATCATTCATTCAAATGCATAATGTAGCCTTCAAATAAGCTCTTTCTTAAATAATACCCATTATCCTAAATTCTCCTTTTTACTGTTCATTGGCTGAAAACAAGTGCTTTAAAGTATTAATTTCAGTTTTAAAGAAAGACAAAAGTCAGTCGGTGCCATATCTGACGACTATGGCGATCGTTCTATAATGTTGCCTAAGTATTTAATCAGAAATTCTGTTAAAATGAAAGCCTTGTGAGAGGATCATAAACTCTAAAACTGTTTGAAATCTTTAAAAAATGTCGAAAATAGTGAAAAATCATCCGCAGAAATGTTATTACAGAATAATATGGCATCTTTGGAACTGGATAAAATTGTTAATTAATATTGGTAGTGCAAAACTTACAAAAAGGCCCATAAATATTATTTTGTTCTGAATTTATTAAGGTCTAAATGAAGCCCTTTTATTCCTCGCACATAAATATCTAAAATATTTTAAATTGAATATGTTTTGTATAATTGATTTTTTTATGTTGTTTCAAAAGTTTTACGTTTCATACAAATCAAAATTAATTACGCTTCCAAAAATATATATATTGCATGTTTAAAATGCTTGTAGTAGTGGAAAATAAAGTTGGAAGTAGCTGGCATAAAACTATGAAACGTTGTTTTGTAGGAAAATGCGAACTGCGTTTTTACCTCCATATACATATTTATATTTACAATAGAAATATTAATTTTCAGTAGCATCACATTACTTCCCGCTCCAATTATTATTTGTTGTATTCCGGATAAATTACAAAATATCAAACAAACATGCTCAATTCAATGGGAGAACTTAATTAACTGTTTAAATACATAAAACTAATTGAAAATCAATAAATAGCAACCACAATTTTGTATGCACTTGCAATTACATTGTGTATGTAAGCAAATAGATCTCTTATATAGTATATTGTATGTGTGAAACATATAATCAATAAATTTATATTAACATGATAAAATCTTAGCCGCCGGTGCCGGGGGGCAGTAATGACCAAAACGACTACGTTATGTGTATGGCACATTAATAAAAGCATAAAAGTGTAAACTAGCATGCTCGGTGATAAAGACATTATAAAAATCCTATGGTATAAGAAGTATTTATCAAAGATAATATATTAAAAGGAAATGAAAACGAGCTTAATTTTTTTCCACATTGCGTGATGCATTCGAACAATTAGACATTGAACTATCGCATGAGTAATATTTCGGTAATATATTCTATTATGAATGATTATATAGTGTTTGAACAAAGGATGTTTCATAAATAATTCAATAGTTAAGTTTATGCATGCATGTAATACACAATTCAAAGCATAAACAGCTACTATAATTTCAAGATTGAAATAAAGTAAGAGATGCTTATACACATGCACACAATTGAATTTCGACTGTAATCAAACAATTTATGCCCTTTAGGTGTCTTTTACCATATCTGCTATTCTACATTGTTTCTGATTGTGTATATTTAGCAACATTTCTATCTAAAGCAATAAATAAATCTCATTGTTTGATGATGCTTAATTTACTGTTTTTATTTAAATAAAAATTACTATAATTAAATTTGAAACTTTAATTTAGATAATTTTGCAGCAAGACATAAATATGTTAAGTTTATGCTGCAAATTGTATGTACATACGAATATATCAATGTCAGTCAGTAATTAAAATTTAAGTTCACATAAATTGATAATTTAATCTTTAGATAAATTTTAAACATTATAAGATTTTAGTTGTTTGATGTTACTAATTTATAGGTTTACCGGAAAGTTCTGTCCGTTTGAGAAATAAATCAATGGTAATAAATCAGTTAATACAAATTTTTCAAACAAAAATTAGTACTATTTGTTGCATTCTTGCTGTACATTATTGCGCACCATTTTTTGATTGCAACCTTTTATTTAAACAGTAATTTACTTAAAGACGTGGAGGAGTTGGGAACCCATATATTACAGGCAATGTCTATTCAAAACATGTAAATTAGCCTACAAAAGTATAAAAATATAAAATCTATATCTAAAAATTGGAAGTATGCTTGCAAGGGGTCTTAAATACGGCTAGACACTATAATGTAACATAAATATTAATAAAGACAAGAGAAAGAATATATTTGTTGCATACTATAAACGGACAAAATTTTCCGGTAGACTTGATATGTATAGGGTAGAAAATACAATAGATAAAATCGTTGTTATACTTTAGTAGTTGATTTTGAGTAAATAATATTGTATGTGCTTTTACATCCGAACGTACTGCTGTATATCTGCTTGAATACGTAACTATCAGTGTGAAGAAGGATTTATAATAAAAATAATCGAAGTTAGATAGAAATATTTTAAATTTAGTTAAAATTATCCTTCATTGAATAAGATAATTATTCGTAGAACATTTTATTTTCTTTACATAATTATTCGATTTCATGCTTTAGCTTTTCTAAATTTTGTAACAACCTTCTGTTCATCGGGGAAAAAATCATTTTAGAAAAGTGTGAAGAAAAAAATGCTGATTGGTTTCCTTCTGATCCCGCAGCGGCGATTTTATGAATTTAGATCGGCTGGGTTTCAACATTATCGGGCATTTTATGTTTGCTTTTCGAAATTTATTTTGATTTGCAAATTGATATTCTAGGGGCTTCTTTATCCCCTACATATTCGATACAACGGTAAACAACAAAGCAATATATAGAAAAAGAAAGTTCTCGACATTCGGAACAAGAATTAATGTTTATTTTATGGTGTAATTTTGACAAAATTTATATTATAAATTAATAATCTACAATATAAACAAAAATGAAATAAAAATGTATACATTTATCAATACATAGCTATTAAATTTTAATGAGCTCATTTACTCTAAGCAATTAACTGACATGACATATGTGAGGAAGTATATTTCGCATTGTAAGAGGATCATATAGGAACTGGGGTCCCGAAGGCAGGATTATTCCCTTGAAATCCTTCAATCCATCTAAACCTTAAAGCAATGCTTGAAATTTAAATTACCTACAGCTGCAACAAGCTCAACGAGGCCACTTTATGCACCAACAACATCAAAAAATATTAAAACGAGCTCTATTCTTCCATTTAAGATAATATTTTTCCCTCGTTGTAGACTCTCATTTGTAAAAAGCAGGCAGCAATAATTTGAAGTCTTTTGTTTGCATTTTTATTCTAAAAATAACAGTTGGCTTTAAATTATGTGCCAGAAAAATGGTTGTCAGACTAAGTCATGTTAGCCACACTAATATTAACGCTGAAATTACAAGAAATGATGGTATCAAATTCAAAAAAAACAAAAAAATGATGTGCAATTAATTAAATCCCTGTATTTGTAGATGAAAGCCTTAAAAATAGATTTCTCCAGTATGTTATCTTCCTGCCATTTAATACCGTATGGTCAACGATCGTCGCATTTTCTATTATTGTGGAAGTAATATATGTGTTATATAAAATTTTCTATGACGAAGGAAAGGATTCCATATCAGTTGAAGTGTGTTATTATTCGTTAGAAATTTTGTATTTGGTTGATACAATTTTAGCATACATGCACAAGTAACTATCCAATCTTACTATTTTACTAGTGAATATGTTATTTTATTTAAGTTACAATAATAACTATAAGAGGCAGTATAATTGAGATTTTTATTAGATAGCTTATCAAGTGGAGTTGTGGTAAAACGATCAAATGAAAATTTAAGTAATATACAAGTAAATAAGTAATTTTGATTTTTTATCTTTTATTTTTATAATTATTTCATTTACTACTACTCCTATATATAATTTGTCAACAAATTGAGGTAAAAATTAAAGATTAGAGCGGTTAAATAAAATTGCAAAAACCACCTTTTATTCAACGTGGAGTCAATGCCTCGCTCTATCCATTGGGATGACTGTGCTGTGTCTTAAGATTATTAAATGATATAATAGGTCAACTGGGAGCTTATTTTAAAGCTGTTAGAGGAAAGAAAACAATCCTTTTTGTGAAAGTTTGCTGCGACTCCTAATCGAAAGTTATAGCACTAAATTATAAATTTGCATTTTACACTATAATGAAGAAATGGCTTAATGTAGTAACCATCTAGATCACTTAATCCACATTCTTTTATTGTATTATTTATTAGACCTAGTATAAGGTAAACCTAATTCAAAAATAATTAATTAAAACGCACCAATAAATTATTAAGGTGGATATACATATTTGGGTTTAATTTTGAAGGTTTGAATTTTCAAATAACCCTAGAAGAAAAGTAATCTTCCTTTTTTAACATCACTAACGCAAAAAACACTTTTTTTTGTTTTATAGTTACAACTTTTGACTGAGGGTTCGTAACAAGCCATTTCAAAAAGAATATTTCGTATTTAGTATTAGCGTACAACTTACATTAAAGGCAGACATATTTTTAAGCAATTAGTAAATATAATTCGACCAGCTTGGTCATCGTCAAGACTAATTAATGTAATGTTTCACCTTTAAAAGAATTGACAAATAAAAACGTGAATAGTAACATATTCCAAAATTTCAATTTTATATTTAATCTGTTAAAAAATTTTAGAATTGTACGGGTTCCATCATATACAATACAATATTTGTGGTATTGTAATTTAATCGAAAACAGATCTATTTAATTAATAATACTCGTTGTATTATTAAAAAGCTGAAGTGGTTAAATGTTTAGTAATCCATGAATTTACATGTAATTAGAATTAAAGTGAACATTCGAATTAACTGTAATTAACAATTAATAAGTTGTTTCGCCCCAACCATAGATCCAGTAATTTATCATTCTAGACCACAACATTACATCTAGTATATGACTTGATACATCACAAATCACACAATATTTTAATCTATTGTTAATGTAATTACAGTGACAAAATAAACTTTCTACAGCATCATGCTGAAAATGTATCTACAATAAATAAGCGCATATTTTGCATAAATTGGAAAAAATATTACGCATCCAATTTATGTGAATAAATGGAGGCAATAAACATCTCCGACCTTCATGAGAAGGTAAATTTTATGTATTGTTTTATTAAATTGCTTATAATATTACTATAAACTAAGATTTAGTATTAGATTTAATCCTGATATTACTGTACTAAAGCATAGACCATATTTAAATTATGCATAATTTCTAACATACTGTACTACCACATCTGACAACTTTGTAACCAGCAATCTATCATCCCAAACCGCCAACATTACAACAGCTATCTACCACTTGGTATCTAGTATAAAAACTCGTTGTGCTCTAAAATTTATCATTATTTTATGTTACAGATTTGCGTTACTCATAATACAAACAGCTTGATTTAAACCACAAATATTTTACATTCCCCTTTAAACAAAAACCTTTGCTTTTCGTTTTTGTCGATCATACCAATTACACAATGGCAGGGGAATTGTAATTAATATTTTTTCTTCTATACTACAATTTATAAAATAATGTTTCTCCTCCACAAGGAAAGCATATAAACAATGTTTTAATAAAAATAAATGTTAACATAAATTGTCAGATTTGTGGCAGATTCGGTGTAAAGTGGAATTTATTCCTAGATAAAATTATGTGCAGTGTTAGTGTTAATACATTTTACAATAAAACAATTGTGAAATTGGCTGAAATAAATTTCACCTAATACCTACGCGATAACCGTAATTCAAGAAATAGAAATTTTATTAAAATTGCCACGTATGAAAACTTTAAATCTTTAAAACGTTATAGCGAATTTAAAATACGCCGAATTACTTCAATTACTTTTTAGTACACATTGACATTTTTGTTTAATTCAATTTTCTTTTTTAATTTTAGATTTATACCCAGCATCAGTAAATATCAACTGCATGAACCAAGGAATATATTTCTTCTTACGATTGATACGATATCATTAATACCAATTTTTGAGTTTTATCTATTATCGGCGCTGGAGTTTGCAGAAAAAATACAGTATATCGTACGCCTGAAAGTTGCTCTACGTTTGGTAAGTTCAATTTACATTTACAGTCGAGACAGATATACGAATGAATAAAAGTCCCATTTTAATATGAGATTATTGTAATAAAAGAAATGTGCTTCACTTGCGTAAAACCCTTTTCTAGCAATAAATTTTATTTTTAGTAATTAGATTATTTTTTATTATAGAATATTTGCTTGTTAGGTTTGGCACTAAAAAACAGTTGCGTTCACCAAAAAAGAAATAAATTTCTGTCTCGTCATTTTAGAAATTAAATGATATCTTGAAAATTGTCGTTATACCTATTTTAATGTTGATTGAAGACGAGAGATTTATAATTCGTAATGTTGTAAAGCAGGGTAAAATAACAACTTCAAATTTTGTATCCTTTAGAGCTCGTTCAAACGATCAGGTATTTCGCAGCACGGTAGGTAAATATTGTAGTAACCTCTTATAGTGGACGTCATCGCTATGATACACATGTGATTCTAATGCATATACATAAGTAAATTGATTTCTCACTTTTCTTTGTCCCTATGTGCTCGTTCACATGTTCCGATATTTGTCGTATTCGATAGGTGAAAAGTAACCACCTTCAGTGGACATTATTGCTGTGGCACAAATGAAATTCAAATTTATGCTAGAAGTTACAAAGAAAGGCAATAAAAAGTATGTGAATAATTCGGATGGATTAGAATCATATGTGCAATATATCTTAGTGAAGACATCGCCAGTGTAGGAAGTTACTTTTTACCTCTCGGATCCAACAAATATAGGAACATGTGAACGAGCTCAAATGCCAACGTTTCGACTTGTGTGGTATTAGGCAATTATTTTCCAATCCATGCTAAAACTAACAAAGAAAAGCAAAATGAGTAAATTTGAGGTTATGTTTTACCTGTCAGATTCGAGCAGTATGAATACGGCTTATATTTAACATTTATATATTAACAGATATGGAGAGTTTCATCACTCATATCAAATTTTACAATGTTAGTCTAAATAAAAAACGATAATATTGTGACTGTCTATTCTGTCTATGTCAGCATATAAATATTTAATAAATACTCACCAGTTTGATGTCCATATAGCAGTATTCATTCTGCCTGGACGATAAGCAAAAAAAGGTCAATACAACATTGTTCGAATTATTAACATTATTTAGTATACAAAATTTAAAGTTGTTCGTTTTCTACCTTCCCAAACAACATTGCAAATTACAAATCTAGCTTTATTCAAATTTAATTGATGTATTTTATTATTAATAAACCTATAAATTTCAGGTGCACTTCATACACCATCTCTTTCACCGAAAAAGTTCAACAATTGCAAGTCACCTATTTATAATAATGGGCACACACGTTGCAATGTTCTTTATATTAGCAATCATCCTAAGTACAATTCTCTCTCGTTTGAGCAACTATCCGCAGATATACGACGAAAACAATTGGACGAGATCGCTGATTTATTACGATATTGATTTTTCCATCAATTTTAATTGGTTTATACTTACTTTTACTACAATGGGAAATGTTATTTTACATAATTGGTCTGGTGAGTTTAAATATAGCTAATATTGGAATAGAATTCATTCATTTTATATAAATTATCAGGATTTTTGCGAAATTATACATCGCAAGAAAGCTTGCTGCTTATCATTGCAATGATAACCGGCTTTACAACACACGTCATTATTGAAACCGGTCACATAACGAGAGCTCTACTTCAGCTGAAAGAAAAACGTTTTTATTATTTGCAAATAATGAAGAAGTTGAATTATGTTTTGAATTGGTGCAACTCGCCGGAAGAGGCAAAACATATATCACAATTTTATTCAGTATTGTGGACGAGAAGAAACGGTTTGGTTACGAATCCCAAATCAATTGATCTAATTCCTCGTTCGCTGAAGGCACTCTAATGAAAGATGCAGATTTATTAAGTAATTGAGCGTTGTTAATTTGCAGAAAGAAATCTTTGTCGATATTTATTGGGACGCATTGAGCCATTCACATATTCTTAGCGGCTTGGAAATGTGTATTAAAAGAGAAATAAGTCTCATTATGCGCTGTGAATTCCTCTTGAGTGGCAACTATTTAATGAAACCGGGCGAACTAAAATATAAACTAATTTATATTGTATCTGGTATAATACAAGTAATTCACAAACAATTTGCGTTTAACACTCGAATGCATTAAAACTTCTCAAACAGGTGCTTTCATACGAAGATGACAATTCGCCAATTTTATCATTTTCTGCTGGGACTGTACTCGGTGAAATAAATTGTCTAATGTGTATACCGGGTAATTCACATTTACGCTGTGCAACCGATTGTGAAATTCAAACGTTGGATTTAGTTGAATTGTCGAGGATTTTACATAAATTTAAATCACAAACTAAAATTTTGTCAGGATTGCTGAAAACGCGTGTCGCACAAGCGAAACTTCATCAGAAGTAACTTACTAATAAACAAACTTAAATTGAAAAAGTTCAATTGTTGTGTGTTGAGATTTTGCAATGCGTTGCTACACTTTTTTATAGTTTATTATCATTATGTTCCAGAATTTAAATGATTCTGCGGCTATTAATAGCGCACAATCTACTGAAATTTATATTAAACTTTAAACAAGAATGAATTTTTATTTTTCCTTCCAGTAAATTGTCGAAATAGAATTATATTTTATCAAACGCCAATGTTTATTTTTTGATGCCAAGGAGTTTTTCAGTGAAACGCATGTTGTAAGTTTTTCTTTCTTTTATATAATTTATTTATATTATTGTTTGTCAAATTTTTGTTCATCATTGTTTATAACCATTTTTTATATAATTAATTAATAAATGCAACTGAAGATGGCTATAAACCACGGTCGAAACGTATTGATTTAGTCAAAAAATTGTGTTTTACTGAAAAACTCCTTGCCATCCAAAAATTAACATTGGCGTTTAATAAAATATTTCTAATCAACTTTAACGTTTCATTGCAATGAACTAAAAAATAGCGTAGATGTGATATTATTCCGTTGTAAATTGCTACATTATGCATCTTTTGCAACATCTTTACACACAACTTTTGATCTAAAGTAAATTCCATTATATTTCAATCATTCAAGTTCAAAACATAATTTCTTTTCCAGTTTATCAGAATAAATTAAATTATCGTCTTTTAATAGGAACATAGAGATACTACAAAGAACGAGTATTTATCTTAAAAACACCTCTTCAATAGGTCGTTTAAAGACACAATGGCATGTTATATCACATTTGCATAGATTGGTTGGACGTAAGAAAATCTTCGACACGAAACTTTACGATAGAGTTGACAAGACATATTTTTCCGAATACTTGGATTTGATTGTACTGAATAATAAATTGGATGTGAAAGTAACTACCATTTGCCATAATGGACATTGTCCTTACGTAATGGAGCCTAATTCAAGCCTCCGAATTGCCCTACATTACGTCCACCTAGTTGATGTTATTATACAGGTGCTTTAAATATTAATCGACTTATGATGCTAGGCATTTACTAATTGCTCTGTGTGGTATTTGGGTAACAGCATTGTCTAAGTCGTGATAAAATGCGGTGATTAAAAATAAGTTGGTTAGTTTAATTAATTTAATAACAGTTTGTTTGTTGTAAACTGTAGCAAGGTAACCACCACTGCTGAATCCAATTGTAATATAGTGTAAGACTTTTTGAACAATTTATAGTTAAACTGTTTGGAGTCAAGAACCCAAATAAGATTACTTTTATTATTTTTTTCTTTACAAGTCATTGAGCACCTTTGAAGCAAAGTATGATAATTCAAGTACGCTGAATTCAATAGTTTAAAAATCATGAAGTCAAACACATATAAAACGATGTCTTGATTATTTTTGGCCATTTATTGAATTTAAAGTGATGAAATAGTCCATTGTTCATCTACTTTTGCAACTACATCATTGTTTAATTTTTATGATTTTTTATTTTGTTGTTTAATGTTTATACTCGGCATATTTCAATTCAATTTATACACAATTTCTGAAAAGCAACTAAAATTTTACAAAATGCAAACTTTTTAAAGTATTTGTTAAATGAAACTAATAATTATAGGTCAGGACACGTCTTCTGAACGCTGTTTTCAAGAGCTTTAAAAACTTACCAATTTTATTAACATTTTACTCCCTACAGTGTTTCTCTTTATGGGTACCTACTTAACCTGTAATTTTCGAAAAATCTCTGTTTCGCTCTTGATGGTACACCCTGTATAATGTTCTGATTATATTTAACGTTATGCACCATTACTGGTTTTAAGGTTTCTTCAGAAAAAAGTGTAACCTGTGTAGACGAGGTGTGAACTTTCAAAACAATGGAAAATCCAAATAAACGTCATATAATTATGCACCAAGCCATACAACCTAGTGTTTGAATACAATATTATATTCAATTAATTAATAAACGACAACGAGTTTATTTTCCAATTTCAAAATTGAAATACAATATTATATTTTCATTTTGACACGTACGGTGATTAAATATACCACACAATTTTATTAAATCTATTAGACCTATAGCCAATTACTGAAATGATTTTTTCAACAATCGCAAATTATTATCGCTAAGCCTATTGAATGCAAATGCAATAGATTAACAAGTTCAGTTATAATTAATAATAATCGATATGTGAAATTCATGTGGTAAAAGTTGAATTACAATGGGTATACAGATTTAAATATGAGGTGAAATTATATTATTAAAATTTAAGGACTTTATATTTTGCAAACATTTGTTGAATCATGATTGCATACAAATAAATAAACACGCCGTGGGTTCGAAATAAAAATATACAATATTTAAATGTAACAATTTGAATAAATTTATGAGTCAACGTGTTTATGCTCTCGCCATCATCAGAATATAAGTTATTAAGCTTGTTAGCTGATTCTGTAAAGTTTATAAGTAGTTACTTTCTCGGTATTGATATATGAAAAGTGTGGAATTTTCCGAACAGTAAACAGTTGTGTATAATTGTACCATATGTATGCACTTAGCATTATTATGAATTTAAAATTGAATAACTGTGTAAATTTCCATCACAAACTATTGCATTTATACACACTTTGCACAACTAGTTCTGTACCATTTTCATTTGAAATTTTACTTGTGTATTGATTGAAACTATTTTATATATTCATATCAATAGCATACTTACCTATTAATTTTTTATATTTTTAGAGTATAGCAATTCCCTTTGTGCTGGTGTTTCAATCCGAATTCAATACTTATTATTCATTATTTGACCACATCTTAGAGCTTATATATATTCTCGATCTTTATTTGGAGGGAATCACAGCGGTCAAGACGCAGAATCATCATATTACCGAAGCCAGGTTGATATTCTTGTATCGGATCAAAACCTTCTCGTTTCTAACGGATATTATTGCTACAATTCCATACGATGTGATTGCGTATATGCTTGGAAGAGATGAACGAGTTCAGGTAATTATATCACTAGAATTCTATTGAATTGAGCAAATGTCGTATTGGTATAACAAACAGTTTAGTTTCATAAGGTCAATGAAGATTTTTGTTACCTAAGTAATGCCCGTATTCTCGTCACTAGCTGTTACCTAACCAATAACGTTATTATGATGAACATAACCTATAAACTATTGTAAATTAGGCATTCCAAAATATGTCATTTTAACTACTGAGGTACAACCTGTCAATCTAAAATATAACTTTTTTACGACAAGATGACCTTAATTTTTCCTAAACACCTTTTTGCGATATTTTTTGAACATTATTCTAACTTTAATAAATAGTAGATTTGCTTGAGAGCTAATCTTTCTTTAAAAAAATATTGACAGGTTGTACCTCAGTAGCTGTTTGACAGTACTCTGGAATGCCTAATTGCAGTTGGCAGTACAAATTCGACCAATTCGATCGAATTCAGATCGAATAATGACAATTTTTAAAACCAATAATAAATCTATTCTATTGACATAAATATTCAT
>JARJDW010018805.1:0-23573 GCA_030264715.1 Adinopsis sp. GC000173 | reverse complement strand
TTTTAAATACAGTAACCAAATATAACACTCCTTGATTAAAAACGTTTTAAAGTCATTCTCACTTCTGAAAAAATTGAATTCTGAATGATTAAAACATTATTTCTTTGCAAGGTGCCCTATATACAATACTGCACAATTAAAATCTCAATTTTACACGACTAAGCCAAAATTTAGTATATGGGCACCTATATAAATACATTTTTGCCTAAATAGAGTCCTAATTTTCAACTATTGTACAGTTTAGGCACTTAGGAAGCAAAAGAATAAAATGAGAGAATAGAATCGTAAAGGATTAAAACTTTTTTATTTCTGCACATAAACACATTCAATTGTAAAACACTAAACATGTTAAGTGCAGCCTAAATTGTCCTAACCACTTCCCCAGTGTTAATTTAACCTATCCCCGAGTACTAGTCATATTTTATTCTAATGGTGTACAAAAATTAGCCCACATTTATTTCAATACATTAAAATATTTGCGAATTCACATGAGAATGGTTACTTTTTATATTTGCATCACTTAAAATGTATCTTCAGTTAGACCCATCTTAATTTGTCCCAATTTCCATCAAATTTAAGAACACCGAAACCATTCTCCTTTAACCCATCTCCGAGTACTAGTCGTATTTCATCCAAATAGCATTTATTACATTAAATATTAGCGAATTCAAACAGAGAAAGGATGTTTTTTTTCTTATATGAACTTAGACATTAGTTTGTCCTAATTTCCACCGAGTTTCCGCGCGCTAGTTGTATTTTCTCCTAATAGCCATAGCAAAAAAATTAGCAAAAATTTATTGCGCTTGCCACCCTCAGCAGCGACTCTTAAAACTCTCCCATTCAACCAAAAAAATACAATCTTATTTATTATCATTATTATTATAATAACGATCGGGAAAAAAATGTTTCGAAAGAGAGAAGGAAAAAATTGCGAACGCTTAAAACATTTTTTTCATTATTTTCTCCGCCAGCCATTGTATTATTGCGCGCATAAAAATCTCGATTGAGGGTAAAGTCAGAGTCGGAGAGAGCCGGAGAGGAAAAAAAATATGTTAGCTGTATATATGTATGTATGTGTGTGTGCGTGTGAGAGTGTGTTGGATTTCCATTAAAGGATAATTCATTTGGTCGATTGGATTTTAGGGGTTGTATTATTGCGATTATATTGACTGGTCCATGGGGATTTTTCACATCCATAATATACTAACGCACAGTAATGCGAAAGAGCGATAGAGAGAGAACGAGCGAGCAATGAAAGGGGGAAGGGTACCGCACGCACAATATACTATAATACTACACAACACCATGCACATTTTCGTAAAATAAATCGACTAAGCGAGTCAAGTATTGTTATGTTTAGTTGTTGACCATTTGACAAACCCTCATCTGCAACGAATTTCAATTCCCCGTTCGGCGTTCACATTTACAACTATTTATATGATTATATTTATACTCTCGTGCGCGCGTTCTCTTTTCTTCCTATTGCATTATTACGTGAGAGTGAGCGCTTGCCATCATGAGCCACTTAAGGGGTGAATATCTATCTATATATTGTGCTGAATTTGCGAGCGCGCACACGCAATTATTTTCATATTTCGCATTGTTATTGTTTTGCGTTTGATTGAATCATAATAAATAATAATACTCGTCGGTCTCAAGTGGGCAATTCGATAAAATATATATAATATGTATATAAATGGGTAAATATTTACGTATCCAATTGACGTTTGTTTTCATGCAAATTAAATGTCACGCCTCACACAACCAACCCCTCACTCTCGGCCGTTCGCATTTTATTAATTACGAATAAAAATTGAGCGATGTAGGAGGGATGATGATACATTGATTTTGTGACATTTAAACCTTGATTAAATACAATAAAAAATATATATGGACGCGTGTTTTTTTCGGGTGGGTAATTTATGCAAATGAATATGTGAAATAATTATCTCATTAAAATTGCAAATTGAAATATACGCTAATAATCAAACAATAAAAATGACTTATATGCACCTATTTTCGGATGACAACAATTGTGCCGTTGCCACCAGTATCACCACCACCACCACTAGTACCGTTTTCCATTTCGAAAATAATCCAAACACAAAAAATCATTATTTTGCTATAATTGAAAACTGATACCCCGGCGACAAAACAGCACAATAGACAATATCCATACACACACATACATATACACATATACATACACAAACTCAAAATCTATTAATATTTTGCAATAATGAAAATGTTTTGGGCGGCGAAACAATGCACAGTCGAGCGGCGGCAGGCAGGCAGTGGCAGCGCTTTTGATTGATGCTTTACTAGTTTCGAGTGAGCGAAACAGAGAGAGGGCGACGAGGGTGAATGGGGTGAGCGAGCGAGCCGGGGCGCCCTTTTCGCCGGTACATGCATGCTGGAATACATACATCCACACATACACACACACACACACAAAATAGGATCGCGCGTTCGTTTTTGCCTCCACACCCAGCCCCCGATGGGATTTTATATTTAAATTGGAACGTTTAATATAATAGTTGTTGAGATAATGAACAACACGAGGCCGAAGCAGATATATATATATATATGTAACACAGGGCGCTCTTGCTCTTTTGGGAGCGTCCGCCACCGCCACCACCACCCCCCAAATATTCCCCTGTGCCGCCCGCCGGCAGCAACAACATAATGAAAATTAAATTAAACAATGAACGCGACGGACGCTGCTGCTGCTGCTGCTGTTGATGATGATGATGATGATGTAAAAGGGATACACCCGGAGCTAAAGGCCATCGTAGTATCGGTCAAACAACACATATATACAGAGATTTAATTTGCATGCGGCCCCTTCTCGCAAACTTCCAAGTCCAAGACGCAAAGACAATGGGCGATTTCTTAAGCGCGCGCGAGAAGCACAAGACGAAGGAGTCGAGTAGCCTGGGCTCCGGGAGCAATACACAATGAGAAATCCGGTTCCGGTCAGCGCAAAACTCTATACAATTTACTTTACTTTAACTTGACGGGAGTTTCCTTCCTTAGCGCGCCCGCACACACACACACACACACAAAGCGAGCAGCGCAAATAAAGACGAAGAGAAGGAAAAAAAACGCATTTTCCCATACGAAAGCAAACACAAAAATGTGCAACCTAAAACACAACAATAATCTACCATATCTACGCATTACAATCGCAAGCGAAAATCAATGCATGACAATTAATCAACACACACACACACACACATAGATAGGATACATATACAAAAACAATGACGTCACGGGAATGAGCGATGGCTAATCACTAACTTAGCGAGCGCATTGTAACGACAACGCCGCGGCATGGTCGAGTGGACACCGCCGCATTAGGCAGCAGCACGCTGTGAAATGCGATCCTTCACGAACGGGCACATCCATTTCGCAAATGACAAATCTCCACGATCTCGCTCGCAGAGAGAGCAGAGCAGAGCAAGCGAACTCGATGGCTGATGATTTATTATCGTACATAATAATGTCACAAGACAGCACACATCGGGACATAACAACAACGACATCAACTTCACCGAGCCAAGCGTCCATTATAATTTGTTTCGTCTTTTTCTCTTATTCGGTTAAAAAGCCAGCAACGAGCAATAATACAATATGATTAAATTATCACGATGATGGTTGATGATGATGATGATCTTTACATTTAGGGACTTGATAAAATAATTTTCGTTTTGCTTCTATTTTTATACGATGCCACATAATACAACCATACGTAATACAATTGTTTGCAAATGTGTTTCCATTTATTTCATCTTTTCGTTTTTCTAAAATTTTATTTTTGTGTTTTGTTTGTTACGCCAACAGATGAGAATCGAGATATCAACGGACATCCGGAGGATGACCTGAAAAGACAGCGATCACAATATAATGGCGATCAACTTTATTCGAATGTAAGTTTCACAATTATTTTCCACAAATGCGTCCGAAATAAAAAAAAAACCCGGCGCACACAATTCAAAAATCTGTTTTGTCGTATAATATAAAACATCAATATCAACATTGAAATGTTTCGCTTATTGCAGCAGCTATGGTCGAGTAAGTGGAGCATCAAAGACGAGCACAAGCTGTTATCGGAATTAGGTGGTACCGGAAATCAGCCGGGCCAAACCGGATATTACGACACTCACAGTACCTTTTCCGGCGTCGGAGTGGCCAGCTCGGCGGCGGACCTCTATGATACGATAAACACAATGAGCCAGGCAACGTCGCAAAATCTATATACGCCACCGTTGGCCGGATCACTAGGTAAGTCCGAATTACTACATTACTAATACATCTTATCTTACAACAATATTTTCCTAACATTTGGTTGGTGATGGTTGATTAATGCCAAAAAAAATCTAAAGTTGTCTTGTTTGAAAAACAACGCAAAGTAAAACAAAAATCTCGTAAATTTTTGAAGGAGCCGGTTCGTTAACGCCGCTCGCGCCCATCACAATGCACGAAATGAAAATCGAATCGTCGCGAATATTGGAGCCGGCCCTATCGCCCTACCATTCAGGTAATAACAAACAAACCGATCATGATAATAATAAAAAGGCATACAACATACAGCGAACATTGTTGAGGGTGTTACGGTTCTCTTAGAATAATATCTCTCTTAATCTAATCTACCTACTACTACAAAGGGATGTATCTTTCAATCTGACTCTAAGCCGCCTATCCACGCCACTGTCTCATTCAATATCTATTTAGCGAACAATTTTGCATGCGCTATAGTAGCAATGTGTGTCTACCTCTCTAGCTAGCCAGTAGTCCTAGTAAATAAAATGATAATATTAACAATAAAAAAATGCAAATGCTTGTTATTGTATGTGTATGTGTGTTTTTTTTTGTTTTGTTGTTGTTGTTTTGTGTGCGCTGTTTGTCATTAATTATATTTTAATAACAATCGAGAGTTTCGCATGTTTAATGCTTCCATTGTCTAACATTTTTTCGATTGCATCATTTGGCATTGACTTATGTAATTAAACCGTCTCATTGGATATCTAACATCTGTCCTTCCACAATTTTCTCACCAATTATCTGCCACTTTATTTGCATTTAATGAGCTTTTCGCTTTTTTGTTACCACCTTCTAAATTCAATGCACGCCGCTCTCTTTCTCTGTCTTTCTGTCTTTCCGCACTACTATACAATATTTTTTATTTTGTTGCCGTTTTTTTGTGTTTTTTTTGTTTTTGTTTTTGTTTTTTAGTATATTTGTTGCATGTGTTTTTTGTTTTTTATTTCTAGCTGAGACAAGTTCGCCGTACAGTGGCGTGGTGGGCCTGGGTGCAGCCGTCGACGGCGCCTCGCCCGGTCTGCCGCTCGCAGCCATACCGGCCGAACCATCCAGCCAGCCAACGTCACACACCGGCTCGCCGGACCCCACGGCCCTTACCGTCCTCCAACCGTCCAACGGTTCCACGCAGCATTACTCAACCATGTTACCTAGTTTCGGTTATACGACAGGTAGAGAGACTCTAATCAATCCAATCTTAACAACACGGCATCTTAAAACAAATATCGTACAATTAATTAAAATTGATAATAATAATGCACATTGATTTTAATTATTTTTGCTAATTATAGCATTTTTCGCTTTTTCAGCTGGTAGTACCGTCGTGCCCGGTTCGGATTACGCGTACAGCACGGCGTACAGTCAATACGGCGCCGCGTACGGCACCTATGGATATGGAAGCGCGTCCAGCGGGTTGCTCAGTAAGTAAACAGTGAGTATATACAATCATTACCTCCCCCAAATCCATCCATTCAATTCGCACATCCCGCACAACATCCCATCAAATCGCATCATCACACTAATCCAATGCGACATATTACGTACAATTGAGTGGAGTGGAAAAACTAACACATCGGGCGAGCGAGTGAGTAAAGGAGCAGCAGCAGTAGCAGCAAAAAAAAGGCTAATCAACATAATACACGCTGCTTTCGTTTCACCATCCCCCTTCGTATTTACATTAGCAGCTTGTTGACCTTTTGTTCGGGATTGAAAACATTCATGATTTATCAATTGTGTGTAGTTACGAGTGCAATCTAATCCAGACTAATCAAATTGATAATTTGCATAAATTTAACTATACATTTTCGCCATAATATGAAAAATTTATCATCGCGCTAAGCAAACAACGCAATTGAACCACACACACATCCACACACATATATAATACATCGAGCGAGCTTATCTTGATTCCGTCGGCAGAGGTTTGTTACTTCAGCGCGTACGCTCATTTATCAAACGCGTAACATGTAATGTGGGATAATTCATTGCCGATCGTGTATGATTCGCTTGTTACTCGATTTTTTTTCGAATACAATCCTGTCTGTTAGCCTACACCAAATTGTCCACGTGGATTGTATATATCGATTCGTTGATTAATAATTTAAACAAAAAATACAGCAATAATCCACAAGCATTTCTAATCGCCAATAATCGCGTATGATTTCTTTGTTACTTGAACATGGTGAATCGTCAAATCCTTATCAAACGCGTAATATGTAATAATAAAATTCATTGCTGATGTAACGAACCTATTCTGTCTGTTAACCTACACCAAATTGTCCACGTGGACTGAGTATATTAACCGGTTGATTGTTAATTTGAAGTGGATGAATGGACTTACACTACAAAAAATACAGCAATGATCCACCAGCATTTCTAATCGCCAATAATCGTGTATGATTCCTTTGTTACTTGAACATGATGAACCATCAAATCGTGCACGTGCTCCGCATATCAATCAATTGATCAAAAAAACGTCTTAAATTTAAAATAAGTGGATTTGCACTACAAGAAGTAGAGCAATAATCCACCACCATTTCCAAATCGCCAATTGACACTTTCCTGCAAAGAACATATAATTTGGGATAATTCATTGCCAATCGTGTATGATTAGCTGTTACTCGAACTTTTTTCGAATACCGTAAAGTTAAGCTGTTTGTTAAGCTACTAAATTGTCCACATGGACTATATATCGATCTATTAATTGATAATTTGTATTAGGCAAATGGACTTGCCAGTGATCGTATTTGATTCGCTTTTTATTAGATTTTTTTCGAATACAGCGTAGCTAACCGATATGTTATACCTATACATGGATTGTATATCGATCTACTGATTGATAATTTATACTAAATTAATAGACTTGCATAAAAATACAACAATAATCCACTATCATTTCTAATCACCAGTATGATTTGCTTGTGACTAGATTTTTTTAAATACATCGAAGCTAACCTATGTGTAAATCCTTCCAAATTGGTTGATAATTTAAATTAAATAAATGGACTTACATTGCAAAAAGGAATCGAGCTATAATCTATAATAGCCAATGATTGTGTAGGATTACCCGAATTCTTTTCGAAAATGGTTAACCATCAAATCGTCCATGTGCTCCATTATTAATCCGTTTGTTCAGTCATTTGATAATTGTTTATATATTAAATAAATGGACTTGCAGTACAAAAATCACAGCAAAAATCCACCACCACCTACTTCCCTGCAATGACAACCAAATTTTGTTTTATTATCGCCGACGTCATTGCACTCGGCCACCTGCAATTACCTAGTAATAATTATAATTATTAAATAAATAGGCTTACATTTCAAAAAGTACAGCAATAATATCTAATCGCCAGTGATTGTGTATGATACCCAAAAATGGTTAACCATCAAATCGTCCATGTGTTCCACATATCAATTCGTTTATTCAGTCGTTTAATAATACATAATACAAAAATCACAGCAATAATCCACCACCATTTCCAATCGCCACTTGACATTTCCCTGCAGACAAACAAACTTTGTTTTATTATTGCCGACGTCAATGCGACCCCGGCCACCTGCGATTACCTAGCAGTGATTAATTATTGGTGTACTAATGGCTATTTTTACAATTTTCCAGATTCAACATATTATTACACAAACAACGATGCGAATGTAAATAATGGCAATTTGAATGGACAAACGGCATCATCAAACAACGGCGGCGGTGGCGCTGCCAATCAACAGCATCAGCAGGCGACGAACGAACAGAGCAGCCGCAGCCCTCTAGCGGCCACGCGTGCCAACTCGCTCGCCTCGGCCAACTCGCCCACAGAGAGCGGCAGCGCCTGCCTGAAATCCGAAGAAACCGTGATCTTTAATAGTGATTTGAACAATTTATGTTAAAATGCAGGCTATGAAGACGACACAAAACAAAAACATTCGAAAGAAATAAACAAAATACATAAACGTACGTGTGTACAGAGTAAACGACGAATCGATTGTAATTTTTTTAATTTAATTTAATTTATTATATTTGATTTTCTTGCATCAATCAAAGAGGAAACAAGAATCAAAATCAAAATAAAAGTAAAAAAGTAAAAAGTGGTCTCAAAGTAAATAATTCAATAAATATATTATTGCAAAACAATTTTTTACTATAAATATTATAAATAAATAAAAAGAAACGCATAATTTTTAAATTAATTTAAATTAAATTAAATGATAATTATTAATTAATTAATATATTTTTTATTATTATGATTTTTATTATTATTTTTTAATTAATTAATTTGTAATGTTTTTTTTTAAATAAGGCACACCAAAGAAACATTTTTTTTATATTATATATAAATATATCAAAGCAAGATGATTTTTTTATAAAATATGTTATATTAGCGAACTTGCACGATATTATTACTTGTAAGAATGAAAAATTGCATCAAAAATATGCTTTTTAATGCAATTTTTCATTCAATGAAATGAAAAATGTGATTCAACTGTTTTTTGCACTGAGAATGATGATGATGATGATGTTGAGGAGGAGGCAAAAATATTGATCAAAATGTATAATTAATAATATTTGATTTTTTATCTGTTTACTAGTCACAGATGAACGTACTTAAAAACACAAAACAATTCAAAATCGTCCAAAAACTATAAGAGAAAAAAGAACAATCTAATAATTTATTATATATTGTATTAAATATGATGGATGTGGATTGGCGCGCGAACGACGTCCGGCCCAATCACCAAATCGCATAAACACAATCGTGTTATATGGCTTTTGTTATTTTTATGTATTTATTATTTTATTCAATATATCGTTTATGCGTCGATATTGCGCCGGACGCCGGACCACTTCGCCCCGCCAACTCGACAATTCACTTATTATTTGTTTGTTTTTTTTTTTTAATATGTAATTTGCATTTTTTTATTTTGTATTTTGTAAACAAAACAAAATGATGATGATGATGTGTAATAAAAGATACCAAAGAGATGGCCGACTTTATCAAAGCCGTCGTTCGTCGGTATAGAATTTGTAAGTATTATTATTATTATTTAAAAGAAATGAAAAATTATTGATGATGAATGAAATAAAAAAGAAATATTTGTAAAAAAAAGATAAATAAAAAAATGTGATAGGCCCTTCTCTTGCCCCAAAAAAATAAAAACAAAAACATTGAATTAAAGAAAATAATGAAATAATATGGAAAAAACAAATCCTGTCACATTCACTCGCTAGTTCGTAGGCAGTTTATATTTAGTAAAAATTATAAAATAAACAGATGAGAAATTTAAAAATGTGTTGTTTTACTTATTCTACTTACATTCACAAATCGCAAAATAAAAAAGTTTACGACTTTCAATACTTTCAAATATTTCAAACATTGCCTTGTCAGACGATTTACAGTTTCCTATCGACATTACAGTTTTCTTCCATTTACCGACATTTACAGTTTACTACAGTTCTGTAGATTTTCTAACCTGAAAAATACATGTGTTATAATCAAAACAATAATAAGACGTAAATTAATAAAAATGGCACAAGGCAAGTTAAAAGTAAAAACCAAAGTGCCTGATAAAGTTAATAAGAATAAAAATAAGAAGAAGGGAGTTGCTTCAACGTCTAGAAGCAGTAAGTAGTTTAATAATATCAAATGCATACGTATGTAACAAGTAAAAGTTAAACGTTGAACACAAACTGTTGATTCACAGTTTTTTACTTTAAATATAAATAGAATGTAAAACTATGTACAGGTAGGAACAATAAAATAATGCATTATTTAAAAATAGTATTAAAGGAAAAGATCAATAAAAGGTAAGCGACCAAGTTCTTGAATGTAATCATTGAAATCTTCAATCCCAATAATGATCCTCTGTTCGAAATGCATTGACGATTTTGTAATTTTAAAACAATTTTTTGTAAATCAATAATTTGAGTTCAACTTTTAACTTTTACTTATTACCAAAATTGTTCACCAAGTGATGGCAACACCAAACTGATTTAGTTTTCGTATGTATGTTACCTTAGGTTCGTTTTCATTCTTTTTTAGATAAACCAATCCAATCCAGAAAGGCAAAGTTTGAGGAGGCTCACAAACTGAAACAGCGGATATCAAAGGCCGTAAATAAGAAGGCCGAACAGGAGATTAGAGAAATGGCGTTCGGCACGAAAAAGACCCTAAGCAAAGCACAGGAGGCAGTGGTTGCACATCATCAAGCACAAGCATCAACATCTACAACACAATAATATTATTATGACTGATTTTTTGTTTTAAGTAAGGTGTTAATGTATATATTTATTAATGATTGCCGCTTATAATAATAATCTTATCTTCTGAATTAATGCTACTCGTATGTAAAACGTATAAAACTGTTTAAAAATGGCACTTGATTGAGGAGTTTATCACTGCTATCACGGTATCTATCGATAATACATCAAGGTGACGCCGTCTACAAAAAAAACATTAGTAAAATACCCATATTAATGTTCAAAAACCTTACAATTAGTAGATGGCCGGTACTCTTCTCTTTATGAATTCTTGCTGGGGTGCCTTCTGTTACGTCAATAACACCTTGACCATCCTTCATTTTGTGCTCAATCCTAAAGAAACACATACAGTTATCATAAATCAGTTTATAAGATTTCTAAAACTGAACAACATTGTAAATATTTGTAATATATAATATATCTGATAAATTGTTATAAATGCAACAATTTTCAAGTGCGATAAACAATAAATATTGAACTAGGGTTCAAATATTCAATGCATTTTCAATACTTGGGGTTTATCCAAGTTGCATTTGAATATTAGCGATATTTAAAGATGCCCAAACCATAGTATTTAATGCAAGTTTAAAATCGCAATGAAAACGGGATAGATAGAACGATTAAACTAAAACTCTCATTCAATAATTTATATAACCAGAGTTTCGAGCAATATTTTTGTGTTCATTTTCACCATATTTAACGATATACTTTATTTTTTTTTTCGATGGTTAAATACCCGGAAGATGAGCACAAAAAAGCTCGAAAGCAGTGCCTTTTTACGCACAATGGCCATGTCGTAGAATCTGATTTTAAAAGAGTTTTCTCTCAAAAAGGTCCGTTTTTCTTCCATTTTGGCGCATTCTAGGTCTTGGCCTGGCTAGGGTCTGCTAGGGCCTAGCACAAAAATATAACTCGAAACGTTGTTTATATAAATTAAAATAAATTTTTCTTTAGTTGTAATATGCCCATTTCCACCGTGGTTCTAAATCTACATTAAATATTAAATAAATTTTGTTCAATTAAATTGTTAATATTTGACATCATAAAAAGAAAGTATCGAACGATTTAATTAAGTTTCGTACTAACGATTTCGTTCGAATATGGGCAATTTCTTAAAAGCGTAAGTGCCATACTTTTTATTATAATTAAAATTATATTATATTTTAGAAAAAACTTACACTTCCTTTGCAACGATATTCAATCGCTGCGCTTTCCCATCGATCGCCACAATTTGCGTCACACACTCGACGAGCTGGTTCACCTCAAAAATGATATCGCCTTTGTCCGTCTGGATCAAATTATCGGGCAGCTGAATCATCAGCATACCGTCACTCTTATCCGTCACCAGCAGCTTCACCGCATCGAGTGGAAAACGATGCTTCTTCGTCACATCAGTCTCCTTCAGCTTCAGCACGTGAATGGCACGATTCGTTGCAATTATCATACGATTGCGCTCCTTGTATCCATGTCGATCGTACTTTTTACATACCGTTGAATACTAGAAAAGTAGTAAGTGGTTTAAATTTGAGCTTGCAAAAATAAGGTTTGTTGTTTTTGTCATGTAGTTCTATAGAGTTGCAGCACAAAAAGTTTTAGTTCATGTTGCTAAAAACACTTATTAGAGTAGATTGACAATCATTCATTTTGCACAGTTGATTGTCAACTTGCTTGGCAGTGTTTGACACGATACTGGTATACTGTTGACATTTCACTTTGGCATTGGCACATAAATAAATTACTTGTCAAAAATATAGGTTAGATATGTGTGCACAGTACAAAACATATAAATGATGAATATTATTTTTTTTTTAATTTTGAACGCGTTTTACAAAAAATACATACCGCTTCTCCATTGATAGAGCAACTACAAATAAAGTACTCAAAAATTAGCTCCCTTTTAGAATCTTGAATGCTTTTACCACATTTCGGCTTCGCACTTTGACACACATTTTGCAAATACGTCGATCTATTGTTTTCTCCGTGTAGTTACTACACAATGTGAAGGCGATAGAATTTATAGTTATAGACTAATCGTAGGCAATAATTATTAGATTTTTTTTTAAATCTTGAAGTTGTTTTAAACAATTTTTAGTAAACAAGAGTAACAATACATACTTCTTGAAAATGAATGTTCTGTGGTACACAATTGTTCAAAAGTGCAGAACTTTTGTGAATTTTGCACTAAAGTTGACAAAAAAACTCTCGTTGCACATGAACTAAAGTGCAAATGTTAAAAAACAAAAACAAACAAACCTATAAATTCATATTCACTTACCCGCACTTTTTCACCGTGCAAGGAGCTTATAAAGCGATCGTAAGTCTCTTGCATTTCCTTCGGCACGCGCTGATTCTTAAACCACATCGGGATCGTACGCTCAAAGTACTTTTTATCGCCGTTGATGACAAACAATTGCTCGGCCAGCACTTTCAACTCAAGTTGTGCCTTTAGTTTCGGATCGAGCCTCGCCTTATAGAGACGCACTTGTTGCGCCTTGTACATTACACGCAGTTGCTCAGATGCCTCTTTACACGTATCGGGACACGTCGGCCATGACTTGTCGCGGAAATTCTTTGGTAAATTTTTAGCGAGACGCAGCAACCATTGTCGTTTGGCTGATGCTACAAACTTCTTATTAATGTTCGTTTCGGGACCATTACGTGTCATAAATCCTTCAATAAAGCTACAAAAAAATATAGATATATTATTCAATTGATTAATTATTTACGTTGAGTTAGCTACTTTCTGATTGCTTGTACAGCCTGGCGGCGTCGTGCCACTTCCTTCTTCGCACGCCACATGCGTATGTATTTTTGCAGGAAAATTGCTCCGTTTTTCTGTTTTTCATACTCCTTGCGCTGCTTGTAACCCTTGTAGTGTGCTTTAATCATCGTTGCCAAGTCATGTTTTTTTAATTGGAAGGCATCCTCAGTTTCAAAAAGGGTCTTTGGATTTTTTATGAAAATCTTCGTTCTACCAGACAAAGCAAATATAACTTAAATTATTGTAATTTTATTATCGAGACAGCATTATGAAAGAAAATAAGTTATGTACAATGTTTATTGTCGTGCTTTGTCTGTTTGTATTCTAAGTCAAAATTTTGTAATCGATTATAACCTTACTTCCTAAACATTTTTTAAACTTTTATGGCAGCTTAGAATCGAATGGCATGACATTCTTTAATCACATGTTCTCAATTAGTAATTTGTTATCAAATATAAGTGTGGTCTGAAATGATTTAACTGTTCTTCAACTTTTCGCAATTCTTTCATATTTTTATTTGTATATTTTAAAGTTTTTTTTGCAAATGGCGGTTCTTTTGCAATGATTCATTCATTAATTGCAAAGAACGTTGAAGAAAAGTAAAGAATTACCAAAAACACAGAAAATTGTGATAAAATGTAATAAAATAATGCGAAAATGCCAAAAGTAAAACAAGATACGCGTAAAAACACCAAAAACGAAAAACTGGAAGAAAAATTCCGAAAAGAAGCGGCGAATGGTAAAAAATGGCCAAAAAAGAACGAAATTAAATGCAAAAGATATGTGGAGAAGGCTTGAAACTGTTCAGACCACACAAGTATATGTAAAATGTAGTAATATTCATTGTAATTATTACTATCTAACAATAAGCCGATCTATGGACGTAAGTTTAGATCTGCCTGATGTGTCTCATAAACAGTGGACGTGTTGTTTAATAATTCGTATTTTTATGTCCAAATTTTAAACTTATAATCCCGAATTACCTAAATGCAGCTGAGAAGTGCGAAGTTTAAGAAACACATTCCATTTTAGATCTTATGAAATGCAAATTACACAATCCCACTTTCGGGCGAGAAATTCGAATAAAGCTGTTGTTTTACCGTCCATCTTTAATAATTGTCCGCAAAATTTGTGTTAGCTACTTACTTTCCCAACTTGTACTCGTTGCCCTCGTACCCCATCTTGCAAGCAATAATCTGCGCCGCCTCCTTCGGCGAACAACGCGGCCGCGGCCACGTCTCCTTCGTCAAACACTTGTACCGATCCACAAACATATCGTACGAACGTCGATACGCGAAACCAGCGCGTCGCACGCGCAAATTCTCCATCAATCCCAAGTACGTCACCTGATGATTGACCAAGTCGTGATCAAAGTGCGCTGGCCGTTGACCATCGTTCGGTTTGATACAACGAATGTACGTCGGATGCTTGTTCTTCAAAATGTTGATCAAATCGTTTACAGAGTTTTTAAATTGTGTTATGACTGTATCCGGACGCTTTATGCTGCGTTGCTCCTCGGGATTAAAGCACGCGGTGATGATCGTGTTCGCCGTACAGCTGAGCATCACTTCGCGCAGATCGCGGAATAGCAGGTCGTTGTTCTTCTCGATGAAGGCGCGAATGTTGTAGGTGACATCACCGGCGTAATGATTTAATTGAAATTCCTACAACATAAATACAAATTACAAATTTATAGGGGAGAAGTGGGCACTGTATGGATAGCGGGGCAGAAGTGAACATTGGCCGTTTAGTTACAGCTTTTGTCGTAGTATTTCAAAATGCATCAATTTAATTATAGAAAGTATCAAATGTATTTTAGAATAATCAAATGTATTTAAGATTTGATGTATTCTTAGAATCATATAACTTATCTGAAATACAGTTGGAAAAACTAGTATTTGCAGGTTACATTTTCGTTCTCAAAGTTTCGTGGAGGGTGAATCTAAATTCAAAATAATCCATCGACAAATAAACACGACTATTTACAACTATTCTACTGGAACTCTCTAGAAAGAGTAAGAGAAAAGTGAGTACTAATAGTTCCTGTATACATACTTGTTCTTTTAAGGTCCTTGACTAACTCAAGACTGGAATTCATACATGATACGTGATTGTCGTGTCTATATGTCTATGTAAACAAGCACTGAACGAAAAATGGCAGTTCGAACTTAAATTGTAGAGAACTTAAGTTTTTAGCATGCCTAATTGTCCCTCTTCTACCCTACATACAGTTTAAACGTGTACATACATCACGACCCATAGTTTTTTGCAGCTTAATATCGGCTTTCTGATGGCTCAAGTAGTGCTTGTGATGCGATAAATGTTGATTCATCTTTGCTAGTAACGTTAAATCGGTGGTATCACCCGGACGTAAGCATTCCTCATCCATAAATGCAATAATTCCCGCATGCTTTGCCTCAATCAGGTCGCAAATGTCTTTGTTATCGAAATAGTCAATGTTCGTCCATTCGATACCCTCTCGCTCGTATTCCTCCTGTTCAGACTTTAGCGTTAGATCGATGAAGAGCTGTTGCAGCTTCTCGTTGCAGAAATTGATACAAAATTGTTCGTAGCTGAAATGAATTATAATTATAGACGAGAAATTGAAATAAGATGAGGTGACCAGATGTAGTATCTTTGCCAATACTGTCAGAGACGGATTTACCCATAAGCTAAACAGGCTATAAGTGTAGATTCTCACATTAGAAATGAAACATTATATTCTACCACAGACTACAAACATTCGTTTTACAGGGTTGCAAAATTTACAGCATTCATGGAATAACTTAAAATCTTTCAACTAAATGATAGGTTTTATACCTTTTAAACTACAATAATATAATTAATTATGAGACATCATTACTGCCTTAATTTAGGCCCTCAATCTTACTTAATCCACCAATGAGTACACTAATTTTTTAAGATAATTTGTACTGTCCAACTTTTATGCACTAATTTTCTTACATTATGTATTGCTTGTGTTTTTTTGAGATGATTTTAGTTCCCCAGCAGATATTCGGCTCGCCTTTACTATTGTAACTTAAAAATTGTAAACATGATAGTAAAAGTTTCATATTTCGATTGGAACGGGCCTCGAAAGAACTCGAAAGGATCTAACTGAAAACGTTACGATTCAACTATTGTAGTTTCAACACGCACCTAAACAAGTTTTTACTTCCAAAATTCGTTCTGTATATGTAAAATATATAAATTTACTTCTTTAGGTATTTTAGAATCTATCCACCTTTAGTAAGATATAAATACATACTTGTTCTTTTGGAAAATCTCAAATCCGTAAATGTCAAGTATCCCCATCACACGATTACTATCACCTTGTGTCGATTTTATAGACTGATTGATCCTACCCACTAGCCACGTAAATAAACGGTCGTAGATGGCTTTTGAGAGAGCATCGCGTGCATAGATCGCCGTCTCCTTATCCAACGGACTGGTTACCACATCGCCGTTCGCTTCGCGCGTTCGATGCGTGTACGCATCGCTCAGCTGCTTGGCATCGCACCCTAGCAGCATACTAATCGATTCAAGGTCTTTGCAATGCTCGGTGACATAGGCACGTCCATCCATCTCGCTAAACGTTACATTTCCCATCAGCAGAATGCCGGCGATTATTTTAAACATGTCATCTTGCTCGTTGCGACTGATCTCGATTGTATTGAGTGCTTTTTGTACATCTTTGAATGCGTTTGCGTCTTTTGTTTGGTAACTGTTTGTTAAATCCTACAAAGTGGAAATATTAGAAGGTGTATTCTGCCCAACTTAGCTGGCTAAAAGACAATATCTCCAGTTTTACAGTGGCACTTTGAGATAAGAGTTTATATCGTTCTACGAGCAGTCTACTAACCGAATCAGCTCGGATCTTTAATTAAATACATTATTCATTATTATTCATTTCGATTCTAAACAGAATATTAATCTGAGTCGCAGCATGCGTCTCAAGAAGCTTGTATCTCGAGGTTCCACTGCATTAAGTTTTTTATGAATTTAAAAATTGCCTTACAATGTTAGAAAGTAGTAAAATCACTGCAAAAACAATATATCATACACACATTTTGCAGTATATACTACCATCGAACGTGGGTCAAAGAGAAGGACAAATTTTTTCACCTGGGATGCCTGGGATACTGCCTTTTAGGTTAAGAGGGTTAGGATGGCAGCACTGATTGATATTAAATTGACTTACGCCTTGGCTGAGATACGCGTAATTGTGTTGATTGCGTTGCAATCGCAGCTCGGCTAATTGTTGATCATCGGCGCCAGCTAGTAATTGATGGAAAATGTGAAAGTTCCTCTCACCCTGCACCTGATTAATCACCCGCGACTTCTCCAGTAGATAGTTGAGTATATTACCACCGGCTGGATTTCCCTGTATCATAAAAATTGAGGTTAGAATTTAGTAAACAAGGTAAACAACCTCAGCATTTAATTGCGATTCCAATTTTGGATTTCGCTTTTCGACTGACAGATCATGTCTGCATTGATAAATTCTCTCCAGCTTTAAGTCAAGACGGTTAGTAGAAAATCTGAATTGGGAATAAGCCTCCTGCGAATACTTACCTCAAAATCGAATTCAATGTCCATGTACTTGCCGAATCGGCTAGAATTATCGTTGCGATTCGTGCGCGCATTACCGAAAGCCTCCAGCACGGGATTCGATTGCAGCAGCTTGTTTTTCACCTGCTCCACCTGGCCCTTGTTGCCGGTGACGGTCGCGATGTACTGGAGCACCTTTTTCGACGCTTCGGTCTTGCCTGAACCGGACTCGCCGGAAATTAGTATACATTGATCGCGATTTTCCGATTTGAGCGAACGGAAAGCGGTATCAGTCAGCGCAAAACTACAAAAAAAATAATTATATATATTCATGTAATTATTAAAAAAAAATTTACTACTTACATATGCGGAGGCACTTCGAAGTAGTTACGATTCTCATAGTCTTTCACATACTCTGGTGAGTAAATGTTCAGTTCTTTGTAGGGATTCACCGAGACCAATACCTGTCCGATGTATGTCTAACACAGAAAATGTACTTATTAATTTCACAGAACAAAATCGGCCAGGATTGTTAGTATTGTAAATTGACGTCACTCAACCAATAAAAAACGCGTTGTCATAGCAACACATTGTTGATTAATGACTTAATTTTAGTCTACTATAAAAATTAACCACCAATGTCGTCAATTTGATATTATTCGAAGCAAATTTAGGGAGTCTAGAATATGTTCTCATGGTAATGTTTCTCATTTTTTTAAATTTTCTAATAAAATCGTTTCAATACAATCAATTTACAGGATATAGTTGATCATCATAACCTCACTACTCTCAATTATTGGACACACTTCGAGTAGTCCATTTAAGCTTAAGAATAAAAGGAAGAAGAAGAACTAATGAAAAATATGTTGTCATAGCAACGTTGACGATTTTCTTCAATGCAGTTAAATTACAACATACTGTAGATTTTATCTCATTGAATTAATTTTGGTTTACTAACAATTCAACGTGCATGTTGTAAATTGGTATTATTCGAAGCAAATTGAACCAATCAAAAATATGTTGTCATAGCCACGTTCTTGAATTTTTTAAATTTTGCTAATAAAATTGCTTCAATCTAATTAAGTAATAACATACGTTACATTTTGTCTCATTGAATTAATTTTAGCCTACTATAATAATTTAACGCGTATATCGTAACTTGATATTGTTCGAAGCAACTGTGTATATGTTGTCATAGCAATGTTGTTGATTCTTTTAAATTTACTAATCAAATTGCTCGAATGCAATCAATTTACAACATACGTAAGTGCGCACATACGTAGATTAGGTTTTCGCTGTAGCGCTTGTTCAGATTTTCAACGAAGGCATCCTGATTCGTATAATCCTCGATGAGCACCGCATCCTGTATGCCAACCTTATCGCGCTCGTTCAAATCTCGCTCCATGTTATATTATTCTTTTCTGCTGCATCAGCCGACACTGAAATATGAAAATAATTAAATGTTACAGGGTTCGTACGATGATAAGCCAGCTTAATATCTAATAAAAATATATAAATATAAAAAAAGAGATTAGATCAAATTCTAAAAAGTGCCAATTTCATTGAAATCTAGATAATAAATAAATACCTTTATCGCACATTACATCGCCTATAGCTGGGTTTATCTAATTGAATAACAATTATGGAACGAGTAGATTATTTGATAATTAATTTTATTTTATTTTATTTATTGTGTAGATAGTATGTAGAGTACATATAAAGGACGTATGAATGTCGTGCGTGCAAATTGACGTTATTAATACGTAGCCGATGGCTGGATCACATAAATCAGGAATGGCGAATAAATCCTTATGAAGTTAATAATGTGCCCCACTTTTTAACGGTTTTACGTTTACTAGTAAAATTGCGGGAATAATGCGAGGCTGACATAATGCACATATTGCACACATAAACAGTGTTTCAGTTTGTATCCACTCGTGTTCATCTTATAGTGAACGAGTGTCATTACATTTATTAGCAAAATGTTCACTATAAACTGAACGCGATTGTACAGCGTAGTTACCTTTAGTAAATTTACGGCACACTTTATTAAAGTTTTGATTTCTTGAATAGTAAGAGCAATTACTACATAGATATTTTTATATATGCCATTAAAATTTTCTTATGTAGCACGCGTACGTAAGTACGTTATACGTTTGCCATTCCTGATATATGGTCTTGTTGATTCGTTGCCATGGTAAAAATATTTGTCAATTTCAAGTGGCCAATTCTCGATAATCATTAAGGTGCGGCTTTGCATTGCACAAAATTGCAACGATATGCGTATTTATGTATTTACTTTGCCTAAACACAAAATGTATGCAATTGTCGTCGATATCTTAAATAATAAGGTTCAAATCCAAAATAGTCGAACAACACGTTTTCTCATAAGCTTTAAATGATAAACGTAGTAGCGCCGCAGACAATATACTAGAGGCAGATGGAAAAAGTCTATGAAAAATTTTTGTCGCGAAAAATGTTAGTTTTTTGCGCGGGCGTGGCGAGTCGCTTTGGACTTCACGCTGTATAAATTTCTATATAAGGAACCACCAAAAATAGTACAGTGTTGCAATCTCTCATCTCTATATGCGTATGTTGCATGCGCTTGTATAACAACACACAAAGAATGACAAAACATTAAGGGAGTAAAAAGTACGATTTGAGGTTAGAGCAGGTAAAACGAAAGAAGAAAACTACTTTATTGTCAATATGTACGCAACTTAAAATACGGCAAAACTGCGACAAAATTCTCCCATATGAATTTCCATCTGTCCCTAGTATATTGTCTGTGGTAGCGCACTTTAAACTGACTTTCTTATTCGATCTAGTATTGTAATTGCTTATCAAGAAGTAGTGAATTTGAACAGTATCACAAATGAAATATTAAACATGACGAAAATTGGCACTGTTTATGCGTTGTCATAGCAACGATGTGAAGCGGCCCAATTGCGTGCGTCCGTCTCGACGAATTTCCTTTAGTTTGCTGAGATCAACTCTCGCATGATGACGAAAATTGGCACTGTTTATGCGTTGTCATAGTAACGATGTGAAGCGGCCCAATTGCGTGCGCCTCTTCTCGACGAATTCCGTTTTAACTTGCTGAGATCAACTCTCGCATGATGACGAAAATTGGTATTTTGTTGATGCGCTGTCATATTAACGACGTAAAGCGTGCATCGTCTTGGCGAATTTTGATTTGCGCGGCATAAATTATTTACGCAAAAGGAAACGATTAGAGGGCAACGATGCGTATGATCAATGCATAATAATCATTATGTGTAAGCGAAATTAAGCTACTTTAAAGTTCATTAATAGATAATATTGTTTTTTATTCCACTCATTCTCTCTGTCATTCAAAAAGGTTGCAAAACAAAACACATTCTTTTCATCATTCCTATAATATTATTATAAATTTAAAAAAATAATGGATATTGATAAGATAAAGCGTGTCGAGTCGATTTTTGTTCTAAATTCCACATACACACATAGAAAATAATTATGAAGGTATGCATTATGTGTATATATATGGTCAACGAAAAGTAAATAATAGAGGGTGCATTTGCATAAGGAGTTATATTCAGATGTTTTCTCTTTTTAATCTGTATGCGAATTACCAACAAGAAGAACTAGTCTGTTTGTGGCCCAGCTGTTAGTGGTTGAAATGTGACTTTTGCAACTTGGGCCATAAAGAAGCGATAGTGAAGTATAGCGAATTTATATGGGCCGAGCCGCATGAGTTACTTTTCGTCGACTATGTATATACGATCAAATACGATATACTATAAAATTTGCATGCACGCGCGGAAAACGAGAAACAAATACCAAAACGAAAATGCTTCCTCGCTTGCCCGATATATATTTTCACTTAATTATTTTTTCCGCATTGCTTTTTTCTTGCTGGAAATAATAACCACGTAAAGCCACACAACTAATCATATTATATACCTCGGTTAACGCGGTTGATCGGTGAAAACGTAAAACGAAACAGCGATAGACGGAGTTTGTTGTTATATGCCTACTTACAGAACAAAATTGCAAAAACAATGTTATAAATGATCAGTGTTAAACGAGGTATAGCCGTACTCTAGATATTAGATATCAATTTGTGTGAAAATAATATGTGCAAAGTCACTTACGAAACGCAAAAATCCAATCTCGTACTATATTAGTGTTGTTGTTGTTGTTGTTGAGCGTATCGGCGTATCTACGGTATTTCACGCGCTTTTGCCTTCTACAAATGTCAGCGCCGAGCAGAGAGCCACAAAAGCCACCACAATGAGTGCGCGCGATCGCAGTATGTAGTAGAAAAAAAAACTCCGATTCGCACAATATGCGCGCAACGATAGGACTAACTAATCTAACGGTCGGCGAGCGCGCCGCGCTTTGCATAAAATATTATACATTTCCCCGCTTCGATAAGCGAATTTCATCGCGCTCGATGCATTCCTATATATAGGCAACACACGTGCCAAACTAAAAAAATAGTTACTTGGTGGTGTCGTTGGCCGCCAATCACAATTTTGGAAAGTAACCATGGAAACGCTGTTTGTCAATGAATATTGATAATGGCGGAAGAATTATTAAAGCAAATACACCTATCCCCCGATTTACACTGTACTTTTATTACATGTTTTCACTTTTACACGGTTTTAAAAATTATTCCACCTTATTAAAAAAAACGTTGAGAATAATTTTTAATTAATGTAACCGATAACAAACTTTATTTATATAATAAATCAGATTATACATGTTGCAACTGATATCTATACCATAAATTTTGAAATGTTTATTTGAAATGAATTTGAAGACATAGCAGAATACCATATTCTTACCATTTCTTGAAAATATGCGATTTATGCATTTTATAAATGTTGTTTATAAACAATTTCTAGATTTTTATTCAACGTCTTAAATTTTATGAAACTAGGTTTCTTCAGCAAGCGCAAAAGTGAAAAAAATTACCCAAAATTTTATGTTTTTTTTTCATGTTTTTCGATTTACACAGTTTTATATAGGAAAAAAGTTAATTTCGATTTACACGAATTTCTCAGGAACCGATCTACCGTGTAAATCGGGGGGAATAGGCGTACTTTGTTTACGAGGTAGTTGGTTGCCAATCACAATGTGACATTTTCAGTAAACATTGTAATGATGTTGTTGGTTTTCCATCCAATTGGAATATTTAATGATTTGACCTTTTCGGTGCGGAAAAATCATTTAATAATAAATGAAATTCAATTAATGCATTCGTAAGTACATATATAAGTGAAACAATTTTTTATCAATGAATGTTGAAAGCAAAGGATGCGTGATATTTTCAGTAACCATGGCAATGCTGTTTGTTGTTGATTTTCCAGTGTCTGTGTCAGTCAGTCAGCCATTCGTCATGTTGAGTGATTTGACCTTTGCGGTGTGGAAAAATCGCTCGATAACGAATCAAGTTCAATTAAAAAACAAAAAGGAAAGATGTGCGATGATGATTAAATTAGCGCACACATACTTTCATTGCATTAATTTGTTTTAATTGTGCGTTGAAATAAGAATGTTCTAATTGAATGCAAATTTTCAATTTAGCAAAGTCGTACATAGATTACTTCTTTAATTTGCTCTAATTGATGTCAAAGTTGAATTATTTATTAATAATAAATTCATTCGTCGTGTTAAATGGGGTAATTTATTTATTCT
>JARJDW010018800.1:0-18377 GCA_030264715.1 Adinopsis sp. GC000173 | reverse complement strand
TAAATAAAATTATTTGCTGTGTCTAATGCACTATAAATTGTTACGTTTAATATTTGTCTATTAAAACTGGTAATGGTCGTTTAATTATTTATAAAACATTTTTCCGTTGCAGAATGTGCATTTATGCGCAGGAAATTTTCTATATAGGTATAAACGTAAACAATTTCGCAATTTATAGGCGACGTTTACAATCAGGAAGCTTCCACCAAAATATAGTGTGCTTAAAAATGGTATCGTTGAATAAATATAAAAGGCACCTGGTTGGAATATCAAAAATTTAATTTATTGAAAATAAAATTTACAATACAACAAATTATGATAGTTGACATGATAATGACTAAAAGTTGTAACTCAAATAAATACAGTAAATATACCTACATATAGTATAAGTACGTAATAAGTTTTGGACAATTATACGAAGATAAAAAATGGAAATAACACTACGAGGATGAGCAAACATACTTACCTCAAATCTTTGCAAATTATATAATAATAGATTTTTATTTTAGTATTAAAAGAGAGTTCGAATTAGTGGCACCAAATTCAACTTAAATAAAAAGAATGAACTTTTAGTGTACCTATCAATGTAAGAATTGGTGCATACTTCGGATCTCTAACGATTGTAACGCTACATTTACAATCAGGAAATGTCTCCTAAAATATAGTTTGCTTAAAAATTGTATTGCTGCAAAAAATATAAAAGACACCTGGCTGAAATAACAAAAATTTAATTTATTTTAAACAAAACACACAACAAATTATGAGTCAACACGTTGTTGTCTGATTGTTGTAATACATCAACTCGCAAATTGTAAATGAATGCAGTAAATTTAAATATGGTTCATCTACCCAGGTAATAATTTTAGGCAATTATATGGTGGTTGATGAGCAAACATATTTTCTCCAAAATTGACAAATCGTATTAGGTTGTGTAAGGATGACTCAAAGTTAAAGTTCTCCAAGTCAATGTTTTGCTTATATTTTTTAATATAATCTGCCTTTTTGCACTTTCTGCAACTTCATTCTTATCCCTTTTCAAAGTGTTCTAAGTCATGCATTATAAAACACCAGCAATAAATACTACCTATTTACCATTATTTAAGTACCTACTTGAATTTAAATATTTTACACGCACGAAATCTTCCACATAATAATAAAATCGAATGAATTTTTTTAATAATTGGTATGTAATTATGTGATGGATGTACATAAAAAAGGCGATCGGATGCTGTGATTATCCTTGAATTGATTAATTATAATAAATATTACAAAAAAAAGAAGTAATCTATTCCAGTTCACGGTCGTAGAAATGAAAGCGCATATTAACTTTCTCTCGAATCTATATCAAAATCGATACGGATTTTTTTATGTAATTTAATAATGAAAAATATTTCATTAGTGATTATTATTGGTGTATGTATGTATACTAGTACATTGTCTTGGTGTGTTGCGGTTGTTGTTTCGTGCGAAATTCGTGCGCGCATTTCACTGCACAAAAAGCGAAAACTTGACACAATTTTGCGTGCGAACCGAATGAAAATCAGGCGAAATGTGCATGTAGTATACTATAGTCTGTTGATGTTGTTTTTTTTTCTCTCTGTCGACCGTCGTCTCATTGATTAATTGCATTTGCTGTTGTTGTTGTTGCAGGTGTGGGGATGATTCCAGTCAAAGAGTAAGTTTTCTAATTTCTCACCGCACAACGTAAATGGGCTTGCCTTTTACGCTACAATTTAATCGTTACGTAATTTTCCAGCAAGAAAACGGATCCATTAAGTTGGCAAATTATATCTGATTGCAATTCATCAACGCGATCATCGCCACAGCTCAGTGAAAAGAATCATGACGTTCGAATTAGTATTATGGTTGCGCCGCGATCCAAATTGGGCTGCGGGTGAGTGAAAACGAACGACAAATAATTATATACCCATCGTGTTTCGCATCGTCTTCCAGCCCCCTAGTAATCTATTAAAAGCGATGATGTGGCAGGTTTAAATTTCAATAAACTGCTCTCGATTAATAATCTATATATACCTATTGTATATTAAATTAGTGGTGATTAATGTTGGCTGGGAGTAGGAGCGTGTTGTGTTGGTTGCAAAATGGTAATCTCTCTGTTGTAGGATTTGCAAGGGACCGGAATGGAAGCCGGGCATCTTCATTCAGTTCACCAAGGAGGGCGGGATCGCACGCGATGCCGGCCTGCGACCCGGCGATCAGATACTATATTGTAATAACGTCGATTTCGCCGATATTTCATTCAACGAAGCTGTAAATTTAATGAAATCATCACGACAATTGGACTTAATCGTGCGGAAATCGGCCGGCTCGGAATTGTTTCCGGGTGAATCAAGTGGATACAATTCATCGGCGAGTTCAGTGACTGGCGACCAGAGTCCTTCCTGGTCGGAATCGAAGCGACTGTCGATCGTCAAGGAGGAATCGCTCGACCTGGAGGACCGGCTCACCAATCTGGAGCGCTTCAAGCAGAAGAAGTGGGAGAAGATCGAATGGGACGATATCGATTGCCTGAATGAGGATAAATTCTACAAGCCGACGATTATCAATCTATCCGAAAGCGGTACGACGATTAAGAATAATGGCACAATGGAGGAATGCCAGGATGTGGCTGTGGCAATCTGCAGCGAACAGCACGAGATGAAGACGGTGGTGGTTGAAGTGCACCGTACGTCGAACGAGGACAAGAAGACTGATAATAAATTATGTAAGAGTCCGTCGAGTAGTAGCTTTGCGAGCATTGCAAGTAGAAGTAGTGTGCAATCAACGGCTACTAGCCTATCTAGTGCCATCTCATTGGAGCTGCAGCGACGTTCTGAGGTAAATATTACCGACTACCACCGCAATCAATATAACAATCAATTTCAACCACAACAACGAATAAATCGCAATGCTGCCTATTCGCTTATGCAATAGGTTACCTTATAACCTCAAATATTTATTATTATTAATTCATGCTAAATTAGATAAATTTCATTCAGTCAGCATAAAGCGTTCTTCCAAAACCTCAAACTATTACAGTCAGTGCCGAATAAACCAATAGATAAATAAGACAAATCTTTAGTAAGTCCAAAGGATTCATTTTTATGGTAAATATTTATTACTATTTATCTAATATTGCCTGTAATTGTCTCAGAAATTAAAAGTCAAAACGCTTCTAAAATATCTTAGCTCTTTAAACAACGACTTAAGGAAAAAAATTAAAGAAGACATTAGAACAATTTCGTCAGATGTTCTACGGATATTAATTGCGAAATTGAAAACGGCCCGAATTTTGGATTATATCTTAATTCTGCACTGATTACACATATTTAAAACTGTACATTTTTGTGATGATGATCTCAAAACTAATTCGCTTTATGATAATTGATGAAATTTACCTAAATTGCTAACAGAAAAAAAACTTTACACTCTGAATAATACGAAAATTCCACACTCAATTTCTGTAAATTAAATTACACGTTGTTGTTGCTTTCCGCTTTAGAAAAACAAGAACCAAAATAAGCCGACGATCGACGAGCAGCTCCAGATGAAGAAGGTGCTCCGCAACGTCGATTCGGACAAGCAACAGCAACACAATCGGCTGATGGACGAGTTCAAGAAGGCGCATCGTAAGATGTTCAAACCGTCCTCATCGTCATCGTCATCCTCATCCTCATCGACGACGACGGAATGCGATGCGAGCAGCGACGATCTGGAGGCAGCAGCGGTAAAGGTATGAGAGAGCGCATATTTCGAAACGAAACGAAATGACGATGATTTCGGTGCTGCGGCTCTAATGCAATTATAATTGCATTCGGTGAATAAACTTTTCGGAGCGATTCGCTAATTAATCAGGCGCATATTTACCAGCAGCAGCAGCATTGAGGAGGAAAAAACAACGCGGTTATCTTATCTCGCGTATTTTATTAATTTTATGTTGCTAATTTAATTACAATTATAAAAAAGAGGAACGTGCAATTTTCTTGTTTTCCTTTTTTTATCGCCAGCCAACATATAAATAAATTGTGGCATCGCGCGCTTATTAATGTATAATAAATTAGAAATTTCTAGAATTCTTCTTCTTTTAAGAATGTATATAATCTTCATCTACAATATAATTCACATCTCCTTACATATGTATATATATGTGTATTTAATACATAAACATTTGAATGCAGAAAGTTTTTTTTTATTTTATTATTATTGCCGTCGTTGTTGTTGTTGTTGTTTTTCGTATAAAAATAGAAATTGCCACGTTTAATTATCACAATTAAATATTTTTATCCGTTGCTCTGGCTGCTTTGGAAAATTTCACCATAACCATTGCATTATGTCGAAATTTTAGCGCGCTAAAATCTGTTATTTAAATAATTAAACATCTCAAAGTTTAAACACTGAGATTTTGTTCAATTTATTGCGCAAATGAAACGTTGCATGCATATTGGGTTGCCTATATTTCAAAAAAATAAATAAAAATAAATATCGTTCCCCGATATTTTTCTGATGAAAAATTGAACAAACAGCATTCACTTTCACGCACAAAACAAACAATAACGCATAAAGAAAGAAATGAAAATTATATATTTTTTTGTTATATAATTTAATTGAGTTCATCTTATTGTTTTTGTTTTTTGCTATATATATAATATTTTTTGTAGCATTACTTTTTACTGTGTTTATTATAATTAAATTTTGAATGAATAATGTATTTTTATGACATAACTCGTGTGTGCGTTTGTATGAAAAATAAAAAGCGCAAACACATAAACTTACAACACAATGCACATGCATTTTATATTGTTGTTATTATAATGTAAATACAGTCTTTTTTCCATCTAGCTTTGCGTAGCTCGAAATTAGGATTAGTGAGAATGGTGATTAACCTAAAGTGAGATGATGACTATTGTTGCAGTTTGTAGAATTCCTATATGTTGTCATATTTAATTATTAAAAAAAAACGATAACAACCTAGATTTGACTTAAATCAATATTTGCAAAACAATTTCACGTGTGCTCGTTAAGTTAAGGGGACTTTATTTTATCTTTCGTGTTTAACGATAATTAACACTTTGATAATGCGTTCGGTTAATAATGATTCAAATAATTGCTCATAATTAACAATAAATTTTATTAGATATTAGTTTATGATAACGCCGCTAATTTATTTATTTACAATGTTTATAAAAATCTATAAGTATAGTCAAATTTTATGCCTCTTTATTTGCTATAGTCAATTTTAAATTATATTCATCAAATTTTTGCGTTTTAAGATTGAAGGACTTGAAATTTATTCAGATTTGACAATCAGATCAACAAACATCAATGCAATGATGAGTATAACAATTTGAATCTGTCTTGAAGTGGATGATCATTACGAGTACAAAAATCTTTTCCTTAACAGAGACCAGTGGTTCTTAACATATGGGTCGCGATCCTAATTACTGGAATTCTTTGACAGGAATATGTTTGGTTTGGACTAACTAATGACTTGATCACTCCTGTTATATAATTTTAATTTTTTTTTTTAAGTTAATATTATCCATGATTTTATAAAATGTTGTTGATATTCAATATGTATCAATACAAATGAATAGTATCACTTTACTTCATATATATGAAGATAATTAACGCTTTGATAATGCGTTCGGTTTATAATTATGCAAATAATTGCTCACAATTAGCAATAAATTTCATTAGATACTCGTTTGTGATAACGCAACTAATTTATTGGCTTATATTGTTTTATGAAAGTTTTCAACAAGTGATTATATAATTATAATATTTTTTTATATAGAATTTCGATAAATATAATAAATCTTGGTGAAAGAAACTGTTAAAAGTAACATTATTACTCAATACATATCATGATTTTTATTATAAAATTTCTGTTGATGCACAATTAGGAAGGTTTATGTTAGGCAATATAATCAAGCAAAAATACAATCTAGCTTAATCAATCTTAGATTATAGATACATAGAATTTTTAAACATTTGCTTAAATTTACTAAATATACGATTATGATGCTCAGTTTTACTGTTAGAAAACCACGATTTTAAATCGCTTTTGAGGTTGTAAACAATTAACAAGACATCTAGTATGCAAATTAGAAATTCATACAATCGTAAAGTCCAGTTGTTTTATCAACGAAAATTTACAATAACTATATACCTATAATAAAAATATATCTGGAGGATAGTGCGATTACGAAATTTCATTTGAATCCTTTCTCTTCATTTCTCGTTGCTGTTGTTGTTGTCTAGTTATAGCGAAACATTTTCCATTCATTCATTGCAAGCCAGCTAATCATACAGCAAGAAATAACAAAAGAACGCGTGCGCCTTTAAACATCATCGACGCGCGTAAGAGAAAGAAAACGAAAAGTAAAAACAGAGCTATTACATCATTGTTGTTAATTAATTATATGCTTTACCCCACTTGCAAATTTTTCGCGATTGAATAGGTAGATGAAGAACGTACGCGCGTCGTGCTCGACTTTTTCCACATTTTCACTTTTTCCATCCATCCATCCATCCATCATTTGGGAACGTATATGCATTGTTTGAATAATCGCATAGAAAATAATTCATGAAAATTTATTTATTAAATAGGTATATACGGTAAACAATAAAGATGAAATGCAAATTTATGTTTATAACCTAGAAAACGGTTAACACAACAATAAATTATTAAATTTAGAATTATTACACAAAAAACGCTGTTTTTAACAACCAAAAATTTCAAAACGAAATTTCAAAACAAACATATATTCAAAAAATTAATAAATTAATCAGAATTCACATGAATTAAGCGCATGTGCGCAAAAAATACATCAGACGCACACAGTGTCGACGGTCGGTTCATACAGTAGGTAGTAGACGTGCAAAAAATTTATACATTATACGGAAAATTAATATATAATAAATTAATCATTGTTCACACGAATTAAACGCATGTGCGCATCACGAAAATGCTGACAAATAAACACAGACACAGACTGTCGATAATCGGTTCGTAGGTATATCTAGTACTAGACGCACAAATTATCACCAACGAAATTATTTTAAAATATTTAAAATATTGTGTTTTAGTGCATAAAATTCCAAAAACATTTCGCGCAAAACAGCCATCAAACGCACACACTGTCAACAATCGGTTCATATAGTACTAGTACTTGCCGCCAACGAAATTATTTATATTATTGCCATTCATATTTATTTTTACAAAATATGTTTTAGTCCATGAATCAACTAAAAATTTCAACATCATTTCGACAGCTTTTATATTTTTACTACTAAAAATTAATAAATTAATCATTGTTCACACGAATTAAACGCATGTGCGCCTCACGAAAACGCTGGCAAATAAACACAGACACGGGCTATCGACAATCGGTTCGTATATCTAGTACTAGACGCACAAATTACCACCAACGAAATCATTTTTATTGCCGCCACGCATATTTATTTTAAAATATTGTGCTTTAGTGCATAAAATTCCAAAAGTTTCGCGAAAAACCGCCATCAAACGCACACACTATCGACAATCGGTTCATGCATATTTATTTAAAAAAAAAATATGTTGTAGTCCATGAAACAACTAAAAATTTCACAATCATTTCGACAGCTTTTATATTTTTACTACGAAAACTTAATAAATTAATCATTGTTCACACGAATAATCAAGCGCATGTGCGCGTCACGAAAACGCTAGCAAAAAATTCAGACACACACAAACTGTCGCCGATCGGTTCGTATAATACCTACTATAGACGCGCAACGAAATCATTTTCATTATCGCCCATGCATATTTACTTTAAAAAAAATGTGTTTTAGTGCATGAAAATTATTTATATACATATATACACACTTGTTTTTTTAAGCATTAAATCGTCATTGTTGTGTAATATCGCACCGACAACAAACGCGAAGTAAATTTCGCATATCGCCGCATAGAGTATACACGTTCATTCCGTTCGTAACATTCAAGCGCGATGTGTTTTATTTGATTAGTTTCTTTTTTTCCGTGCTGGTATTTTAGTAAAATAGTTGAGTTAAAGTCATGAATAAATCAACGAACAAGCCGTTTTTCGTTCTCCAAACGTATCAAGTAAGTGATTGAATGTAGATATTCATTAATATGTGCGAATTGGTTGATTATCTATGCGATTTTTTTGTAAACGCATCAAGGTTAGGATTTTATAATTGCCACTTGTTTTATTGTTATCATCGCGAAACAATTTTCAAGGAATTTTTGTTTTTGGTTAATTTGCTTTGCTTTGCGGTGTGTGTACATATTACAATTATATAATGTTTGCACGCTGCTAATTGTTACAAAGTAGTAGGATTTCATTGCCTGGCAATTAATATCTAATTATATGAAAGATTTCCAAGATTTCTATTATTACTAGTATAAAATTATGGTAAATTGATGCAAATTGTTGGTGGTGTTTGCAAGAAAAACCATATATAACCAATTTAAATATAAAATACACACACACAAAAAAGTAAAAGGAATTACTAAAAATAGATTGCAGATAATTTATTAAAAATTTTCTTGTGGTTTTCAATCTTTTAACCATTGCAGGCATTCAAGCGTTAGCAAAATCCAATTTCTTTTAAATATCTCATTCACTTGAAGAGTTTACATTTTTAGAATCGCTAATTGTTTGCGTTCTGACTATTTCTCTGACACTCTCATAGGATCTGATGAGATGGCAATTCAGTCATTAATGAAAAATTTGAATAGAATTGAATAGTGTGTTTCTCAACCTTGGATTAGCAATCATGGATCAGAAATACATAAATTTTAACATATTTTTTGAATAATTCTGAATAAAATTTAGAATTTTTAAATTACTAATGATGTGTCTAGCTGTATTAAAAAAGCTAAACTCGCCTTAAAAAATTTATGACGTATTAATTTGAATAGACTTTGCCTACTCTTATCTGGCTTCGACTAGACATTGCATAGTATTAATTTAATCTTTCTGCGAATCTACATATAGTCTTAGATTGTTAAAAACTTCAAATTGTCTTTTTCAACCTCATTTAACAATCAGTAAAGTCTTCTAGTTTTGTTAATAAAATCTAGATTATTGTAATTGTTAATTAAAGGACTAGTTATACTAAAAGCTAATCTCCCTTGTAGAATTGTTGTGCCCTGATAATTTGTACCGACTTTACCCAACCCCTGAGCTCATCAAACCTGGCTTAGACCAGTTGCATAAGCTTGTCAAAATTGGTATTTAATGTATATGATGATCTAGAAATGTTCTAGATTGCCATCATTAATGTTGCTGCTAACAACATAAAAATCAGCGAAATTTCCTAACTGCCGTTAATAAAATCGCATATAATTTAATAAAGGAAACGCTTAGTTACTTGGCAGTAAATACATGTATGTTTATGAAAGGAAAAAAGCAGGCAGCAAGAACAGCAACTTGAACAACAACAACAACAATGTATAATTTAATTTTCCATATCATTTATCAATGTAATTAAACTCATCATTTGCGAACAAAACAACAAACATAAACAACTTTCTATTGTTTTTACTTTTTTATTGCTGCGACTACTAATACACATAACGATGATGATTACGATTTAATATGTTTTGTTTTCTTGTGTGTTTTAATACAAATAGGATCGCGCCAATTTCCAGCAGAAAATCAACGAACGACTGACGCATTTCACCGGCGAGACGCTGTCAACGAACTCCACGCCGCCGCCTCCACCACCAGTAAGTAACTTACTCACGTAATACGATATTGTTAGGGATTATACCAACGTGTCGATCACTTGACACTACAAATAGTTTAAATATTTGGATTATAAAGTATATTTTCGTCTTTAAACAAGACGAAGATTATCCAACTTTCTGTCCCAACTAATTCTTCCATTGAAAGGTCATCATTGTTATTATTGTTTTTATATACCTAGCTCTGAATGCAATTTCTTGCTTAGACGTATTCAAAAATAGCTCACCAGAAAAATTATTGTAGTTTTTACATAGATTTGATGCTACAAATCGATTGCGACTTATTTTTAAAGCAAAAAGTTGTTCTTTTATCAACCCCTGTTATATATTGTTGGCATTGTTATAGCTGCCCGCAAATGAAGAAGCCCCACAGGTGCATCAGCAGCAGCAACAACACGGCACGCTAACGAAGCCGACGTCAACGTCCGGTAAGCAAAAAGCACCGCCACCGCCTGTCCCCATCAAAACATCGACGCTCTCGTACCAGCAACCGCCACCTTGTCCCACGCCCGACTACGACACGCTCAGCCTCAGCTCGAACGCGACGCTGCCACGCACGAAGGGCCACCACCAACAGCAACAACAACAACCACAACCACCTTCATCATCGTCACAACAGCAGCAACAGCAACAGCAACAACGCTCTAGTCAAATTATCGCCGAATCGGTCGAAATGGAATCGTTGGACTCGTTTCACATGAACAATCCGTGCAACAATCTGGCGCCGAAGCCGCCCAACACATACTTTCAGCTCAACGGCTCGGTGTCGACGTTTAAAAAGCCGGTTAGTGTTACGATTGGTGAATATCCGAACGGTACGAATAGAAAGCTGCCGAATAAGTTTGAATTTCTACAGAATGGCAATCAGAATGAGGATGCGGTTGGTAATAAGGATTCGATTACCACTCAATTCGCTTCCGAATTGGCACAGACGTTGAATCGTTCCAATTTGCGGAAACGCACCGATTCGATGGTACGTTTGCCATAATCATTTTTCTCTCTTCTTCTTTTTATCTACCATACCCAATTAATTGTCGAGGATATTAGTTTAATTGCGCACGGAAATTAAAATTTAATCAACCGCGCCCGGATTATATGTGCGTAATTAGCGCTATATAATTTATCTACTGCAAACAAAAAAAAAACAACAGTTTAGCACATTTTATATTCTTTTTACTACCAGTACGTCCGTTAAAATTGCCGCGGCGAACATCAATTTGTTGTTTGCTGCTGATTTATTATTCATCGGTGTAATTAAAAAAATGCAAATCGCTTCATGTATACATACATTTAGGTACGCCAAAAATTAATGCGCTCAATAACGCTTAGATTAAAATATATTATAAACTCCTCTTTGTGTTGCATAACATTTATTATATGTTAATAATATAGCGTAAACGTAAAGAAAACCATCTGAATTGAAATCCTGCCGTAAGGCGACAAAAAACGAATACTTTCACTGAGGAGATCATCTATGTAATCAGCGTAAAAAAGTGTTTGGAGGACATATAACGCTATATACGCTGCTTCCTTGTAAAGATTTAAATTGCGAGAAGAGGAAATTGAGCGTTTTACATGAATAATAATTCTTATTGTATTTAAAGAAATAAAACTAATACAGATGTTTTATCACATTTTTATAGGAAAACCTATTAAATACCGATATCAACAATGAAAGGAATGGATCGGTTCGCATTACGTTGAACAATAACAACAAGACGAACCAATTCGAGAATCTAACGAAAGCGTTCGAAAATCGCGTCACAATTAATATACAATCGGCGAAAGAGAATAATGCTGCCATCAATGGTATATTGAAGAATGGCAATAATGGTAATCAAAATTTAGCATCATCAACAGCATCATCACATAGACCATTGGTTCACCAAAAAAGCATTACATTCGGAGAGATGTAAGACGCTGGCACAAATCGAGCAAAACTAACAAATGCATGCATTTCTCCCATTAGTAATTCTTTTTTTATTATGATTATTTACTTAACGTTTTGCACTAAAACGCTAACAGAATGGTATATGAAGCGATTAAGTCTAATTGGATTTTGTTTGTTTTAGGCCAACCGTAATCCAAGACCAGCCTTTAAGCTGTAAATAATCAACATAATGTGATTTACTAATTATTTAATTTAGACGAAGAACGAAAAAAAGAGATCGCTAGTTTTTTTTATACATACATATTTATATATCAACTTTTATTAATTATTTTATCATTTTTTTATTAATTAATTAATTTGATGATTAATCAAGAATGTGTGTGTGTGCTTGTTTTGTTTTGTTGTGATTTTGCGAGAAAAACAAAACGAAACTGTCATGAGCGCAAAACGTCGCCAATGTCATTTTTATCTGTATTATGTTAAAATAGTCAATATTATAGTCTAATTATTATTATTTACATTAAATAATTATAGCAATAATGTTTTGTTTTTTGATGAAATTTAAGTCATGTCAGTTAATCGAATCCAAAAATTATTATTTTCCGAATATTGTGATTTCGAAGATATGGTAATAGTTGAAAGCCCATTTGCTGAAACTACAAGAGACGGTCGTGGCCTGAGACAAGTATATTTAGGTATTGCATTCTAGGTATTATATCATGTATCTAACGATGAATTAATTAAAACTTAATGTTTGCAGGTTTAACTGCTACAAAATTAGTATTAGCTACAGACATGTTCAGCATCGAAAAGATTGAGGGACAGGCACAGCCCTTTAGCTACCAATCATGCATCGATCCCGCAATTGATACCTTTGAATTGATCGCAGTATATCCAATTGAATGTGTTAGTCTAAGTATCTTCCATCGTCGTAAACGACAATCGCTGAAAGCGCGCTTTTGCAACAATAAAGTGTTGTACTTTGAGTTGGGCGGCTTTGAAAAGCGTAATGTAAATTCACCTCCCATTATTCTATACTATAAAACGAAAATATCTAAATCAATGTAATTATATTATAAAGATGTTTTGGAATTTATGGTGCGAGAAAGTTAAATTTCTAAATCCATATGCATACAGCTCAGCACATTCTGAAACCTCGGCCGCATCGTCAACGTCAAATAGTACTTTATATTTAGTCTCTAGTAAACGATATATTAATAAAGCTGGTAACTCACAATTATGGTGCAAATACGCTTCCGGCGATTTCGTTCGAGTAAGATAATTTTACTAAGCACCATTCCAATCTATTAAATGTAAATTTAAAGGCTTCACCGAGTAAGTGGACAGATAAATATTTATATTTGGGCAAAGAGTTTGCTGAGTCGCCACTCGATTATAAACCAGTAAAACAACCTATAAAAATTAGTGATTTTGTTTCAAATAAACCATGCGAGTGTCTCTCAAGGTTTTATAATGATTAAAAGAGTGTTTGATTAGACGATAGTAGTTTTATCAATTAATTGCAGTGATGAATGTCAACCATGTTTTACAGCCTCAATTTGTGGAAATGCACAAATCAATCGTTTTTCCTTTGGCGTTACAGAAAATTGCAGTACCGCTCTATTTTTGCCAGTAAACGCTGATGCAAGCTGTGCTACAAATAATGTAATAACTTAAACTCAATTAACTGATTAAAAAATGATTCAAAAATCAGTAAATATATATTGTATAGACATTGGATTACATACCATTACCATACACAATTATTGCAATGGCAGAAGGCGCCGTGCGTTTATGGGAATACTATAACAGGGCAAAGTCGCAGCTCACTGTGCATGGCAAATATCGACGACGCTACGCTTTTTCATCGCAACCGCACTTCTTTCACGGCCTTGGTCCTTGGAATGTTAATAAAGGTGAACGATTTTCACTTCAGGTCTCTATACGATTTCTCTATACAGTTCAGTTTTTAATAAAATCCAATGATTGATCTCTTTTCGATTTAAAGATGAAGCGCGCCGTATCCGTTGTTAACATAAAACGACAACCAATTGAACCTGAACTTCGTTTAACTGTATCGAAACGGCAATTAGTTGCGTCAATATCGTGCGACGCGCTATACGCTAATGACAAGTTGATTAATCTTAGTAATAACACGATAAGGTAAGATGATTAGATGAAATGAAAAATTGGGATGTAATTACTTTTAACATACATTTTCCTCTATATATCCATTCAACACATCATCATGCTGTTAATTTTCAATCTTCAACTGTTTCGTTCGTTTTGATATAGAATTCCACCAAAACGTCCGGTGATCTTTTTCTGGACGCCCGAGTATTGGTATAGGCCACGAAGTGCACGCGATGCATACCAGGAACTTCAAAAACATTTACAAAAAATTCGACGCTGCCGTCAAATTAGAGATACTTTTCGACATAAATGTGAATTTTATTTCTAAAAATACCAAACTACAAATTCTAAAACATCATATTCCATTACAGTTAATATACGTATGTGTAAAAGATACCAACTAGCTGAATCAAGTTCCGAAGACTTTGAGGAGTCCAAAAAGCAACCAAAAAACAGAACATTAAGCCAAACCAGACACCTTTCGATCTTGGGTAGATATAAAACATACATTTTGTGTCCCAGGATTAAGGGAAAATTATTTTTCAAAATTTTTCATTCTGGGAAAGTTAAGTAATCGCTGTTTTCAGAAGAAAATATTTATAAACATTACGTTTATTTTTAACCGTTTTGGAGCTTGCAATCAATAGTTTTTTTTCAGTTTTTTAGAAAAAAAATTAACCTTTAACATATTATATTTATTAAAAATAGTGTTAAAGTGTAGTGACATACATAGTGGAATTTGATGTAGATAAGCGATACATTAAAACTTATTGTAACATCTCAAAAACGGTTGAAAATAAAATGATAGTTTATAAGCATTTTTCATTTAAATCCGCCCAAATATTGTCTCTTCCTCCTGGGACTCCCTGTTCTCGTGCAAGAAAAAGGTTATGATTTCATCCACAAATGAACTGTATCAATAGTAGAGCATCGCATGTTTTCCACTAAGTACACTAGATTTGTTTGCTTGTGTTATTTTTTTGGGTGGTTTGATGAAACTTCTCATAGTAAGAATAACTTTTCGAGCATCTGAATATAACGTGTTCAAGTTGTTGATACTATTGTACTCAATCCTTTAAAGACGAAGTCATAACAATTTTCTTGGCAAAAAAACATTTGTTTTACCTACGACACATTACATTATTGCCAATATTGTTGTTTTGAAGGCCAAACAAGCAGAGAACCAACACCACAGTATCGTGAAACTTCCTTACAAGCACTAAAGCGCGTGTTGCGTTTGGAGCTTGCATTAACTGCTTGGGATTTTGATTCTAACACATTAGCACTACAACTAACTCTAATCGACAAAGAACTATTTCTTAAAATTGCACCCGAAGAGTTAGGTGTACTAATCTGGCAACAATCCTCAAAAAATGCCCCCAATATTGGCGCTATGATTGCATTTTCACATAGAATTAGTTGTTTGGTCGCCACCGAAATATTGCGAGACGGCTCGGAAAAGGTATTTGTAGCAAAATCGAATTTTATCCATACTGTAGTTGAATTTGTTTGAAGATTCGAGCCCGATTAGTTGCACGCTTTATCAACACAGCCGATAAGTGCAATAAGATTGCAAATTTTCATTCGTGCAAAAGTTTATTATGCGGATTACAAAGCCCACCTATTTACAGATTGTATTCAATGTGGACGTACTTGCGTAAACGACATTCAACTAAATATCAGTAAGTGCTTCCAATTTCAATTCATTTACTGATTGTACACAATTTTGCAGCCTTTTTGAAAAATTATGCCGATTGTATAGGGATCCACGCTTACTAGCTTATCAACACGCATTTGCCCAAGCCTCGCAATCGGCACCATATTTACCATTTATTGGCGATTTAATTGGTCATTTGCTTGATCGAATTCCAGATTATGACACAAGATCAGAGTCACTATTAGGCAAGTATAATACATTTATAACCAAATAAAAAGTACATCTTTTTTGGTAGGAATTAAGGTGTCTGTTAAGACGAAATCAGAACATCCTGGTAACAACAATAAAAAAGAAAATTCATTAATAAAAAAATTTTTAAGTACAATACGCGTATGGCAGACTGATAAAAATGCACATTACACCTCGAACGAAACATTAATTATAAAGAGCTTTCAAGATCATTTCAAAACTGCAACTTGCATGAAACCAAAACCACTTTATTGCTATGAAGAACATCGTGAGCATTGCTTTGAAAAAGGCTTGCTTATGTTAGAAAAGTATCAAAAGGCGGCAGCTAACTACATGTTTACAACAAATGAATTGGCACGTGAATATTTATTAAAAGCTAGGTACAGAGAAGATAAAGAAAATTTCTTATACTCTTTTAACATCAACTCAACTGTTGAATAACATTTAAAACTTAACAATAAACTATATGAAGAAAGATAATTGTATTATAAACTCCGTAAAACTTAAATTCAAAAAATAAATTCGGATTATTCTATAGAGTTCATCGAAATAAAAATAACATTCCATTGGAATATAAATGCGAGAATTGCACTAATCATATTTCTCTAATATTGTATTCAATATTCTCACCAGCGACGTGGAGGAGTCTTCATTAAATACAAGATGGAAAAATGAATTTTCTATTCCCGCTCTGTCTGTACAGGTCACTTTTAAAATACCGGCGACCGCCTCGTTAATTTCATAATTTATATTTAGTTCTTTTACTTTGGCTTCTAGTTCGCGCAAATATTCAGGATCTACTTCAGGTGTTGTAAGTTTCAAGTCTACACCTGATTTGTCTGTTTCTGGGGTACTGCAACGACTGGGCGCCTCACTATAATTATCAAATATCGAGTTTAGTAACTTCTTACCAAAATTGCATTTTAAACCTACCTAAAGTCACTTAAATCGTTAATTTTATTATTATTGTTTACTACTTTTGATTTCTTTGTGCATTTTTCAGCCTTCTTACTTATGCATAAATTCGACATAGAAACGCCTAGACTAAAAGAGATTAAATTGCTTCATTAAATAGTCAATCTTAGTCTAATAATTTAACTTACAACAGCAATGCTTTATCGCAAGCATCCTTTTTTGCTTCCTTCTTGGTTGTGCCAATGCCTTCAGTGTTGACACCATTAACGCAGCAATTAACAACAAACTTATTGTTATTCAATCCTTCATCAGAAAATTTTGGCATGGCAATGTTTTCGGCTTGACAGTATTCATGAAGTGTACTTATGGAACTGGAAAATGATGTATTTAAATTACATTGCATTATACTCATGTCGATCCTTTGAAGCATGTCCTCCGCCGAAATCTCCTTCGCATTTTTCTTAGAGCCAGCTTGACCGACCGATCTTTTGCCATTGAACTCGCATATGCAGATAAATTTACTATTATCAAAATTCCAAGTATACTGAGGCAAGCCGATGTTAAATTTCATCGCATATTCTTGCAATATAGAAATAGGAGATTTTGATTTTTCCATTACTCTTAAGTGTAATGTTTCTTATTTTTAATTCACGTTAAACACACGTATAAATCATGTAGATTAACAATAACCTTAAAAATGTCATCACTTTTCTCAATATTTACATTTAGAAAACAAACAGTACAAATGTGATTTGTATCTGCGCTAAGAGTTACAATAGTTTGACTATTATCGCACAGGTGGCGCCAGCGCAGAATGCGGAAAATTTAAAAAATATATGTCAAACTTTAAAAGCTCATAACTTTTTTATTATTCAAAATACGCGAATGGGACTAATCGAAATGGCCTTACAATGCCAAAATACAACTAGGAACGGAATTTGAGCGAAATCTATTCTTCGTTGAAAATCGCAAAAATCTTGCCGTTATTTTGGCCAAAAAAATTTTTTTTCGATTCTTTCACTTTTTAGCATGTATTCTTGTAAGGGACCCTAATAGAAATTGCTGAGCCAATTTTGAGCTCTCTATTCGAATTCTAAGTGGTCCTACGAGCCACTTAACTACCCTTAAAAGACCGTTATTTTTCTACAAAAATCAACTTTTTCTTTTTGCACATTTGAGCTTGTCATCTCGTGGGAGATCAAAAAACATATCTTCAATACGAGTTTGAGCCCCATTACTATATTCTAGATGAAGCTACAGCAGTAACTACTGGCTCCTCCACCATTTTTTTAAATATTAAGGCTTTTAATCTATATATTAGACAAAATACGCTACCGAGAGTGCTGCAGTGTGATTAAATTTAAGGTTATTGTATTTGTCTATATAGTTGCACTGGTTTATTGACTATATATGCATTATAATTAATAAAATATTAATAATTTTTTTGTAAAATTTGAATTATTTGGTATAGGCAACTTAATGTACAATTTGCGATGATTAAACCGTATAAATTCGATTTGGTTCTGCGCTAATAGTCTTTATAGTCTGGCTACCATCACTCAGATGGCGCGAATGTGCAATATAAAATAAAATTTAAACTGTTATTTACATTTACTCGTTGTCTATAAAGTAAATGAAGATCAATCAAGAAGGCTTATTAATTTTGTGCGCAGTGATTAGATAATTAAGCCTAATCATGGAAATGAAGCAAGAAGACATTGAACGTAAGTGTATTTAATCAATTATGAATTAATTAACTGAAATCATTTTATAAT
>JARJDW010018798.1:0-23734 GCA_030264715.1 Adinopsis sp. GC000173 | reverse complement strand
ATGTTCAAGTGAAAATTCAGCCGTGTTTATTTAATGGTATCTTAATTAAATTTATTTTAATTATAAGTAAAGTACACATTAGTCACGCACACGCGTGTTCAATTAAGACGCAATGTACTCGCGCGTATATAAAACGCTTTACCATTCATTCGCTCGCTGTAAACAAAAATGAATAAATCATTTTTAAGCGCAATTGTTTCGAAGGGCATTTCATAATCATTTTTCATCCGTGTTTCTTCATTCTGATATAAAAATAGACTTGGTGGTGTATGTGTGTGTGTGTGTGTGTGTGTGTGTGGATTGAAATGCATCATTTCGTATATCATTTTTTATGCACACAACAACAACAGCACCACGTACAATACTGCGAATTTTTTTTGCCCGGTATTGAATATCTATATATGTGTATGCGCTTGTAGAGTGTGTGATGATAAGATTGCGATATGAAATATATGGTAATAACCATATCAATGATTTCGCACCAAACGAGTTTTGATTTTATTATTATGTTAATCTTAAATCAACTTTTTATTTATATATCAATAAATATCTTTATTGTTAGAGAATTAATGTTGTGACTATTTTTCTGACGGGAAAAATGCACGAAATAAGGTAGTATACATACAACTATTGGGTTTTACAATAAATTATGATACAATTTCCATTAAATTCTACATATTAAGAGGTAGGAATCTACATTGAGTGTATGATCGACATAGTTGAGTTGAAGAGTATTAACTAGACTTCACATTGATCCCAATATTATGTTAAATATTTCAGATATCATTTAAAGAATTTGACAAAAACCGCTCTAAACTTACCCAACTTCACGTAATTATATTAAAGAATCTTTATTTACTAATCTCTATTTAATTTATTTGATTATCAGTAGATTAAATTAAATGTTGTGCCTCATCCTTGCTTCCTCATTAGATATCAATTTTTTATTATTATTTATTAAACAATCTATTTTTAGTACATGCAATTTTTATCCCGATTAATATGATTTTTATTTCTCTTTTCAGGTGAGTTTCTGTTTTTGAAATCCTTGAAAGTTAATGACAACAATAGTAATTATATAGGTAAGTTGTCGTTTTTAGCTTTTCATTACCGTTTACAATATATATTCCGCACGTAAACGAGATATAATATTACCATTCTACTCGTGAATAATAATAAAGTACATTTTAAAATTAAAAATAAACATGGTTAATAAATTTTCTGTTTTAATAACAATAATAATATAATAAGCTTGTAAGTTATACTTGAAAATGTAATTTTCTAATAATTATAAAATTTTGTTTCAAGCAAAAATATATTATAATTAATGCAGTAAAATATTGACAATGATAAGTTAATTAAAATGCAAAACTGCAACTTCAGTTGTTGCAATTTCTTTTTGCAGTTAGTAAGCAACTTTGTAGAATTATTGTCTCATTATTTTTTCTGCAAATACATTTCTCTGCAAAGGAATTTATAAATAAATGTAAATCTTACACGTTTCTTGCTGTCTCCAGGAGTCTTCTAGTCACATTGAAATAGGTAGAATAATCCAAATGATAATTTCATTTAACTAAAAATATACATGAAATTAAAAATTGTATTTTTTTTCTATCAAAACTCGATGCCTTAAAATATTATGAATTTTTAATAGACGAGTAAAACTAAAACAGCGAATATTTTTAAAAGTTCTGATAAATATTATAAAATGATTCAATTTTTATTAGATAAAAACTAGTAATTGTTGTAATCGTGATAAGTAGTTCTGTTTTACATTTACCCAAAAAAATTTAAGTTTTTCTAGCCATCTTTATGCATTTTGAGCAACATATTATAAAATATTTAGAAAATTTAGGAAAAAAGTGAAATTTTTACAAGAAGATGCAAAAATGTGCATATCTGTCATTTTTCACAGATTTAAAATTTTTAATGTGATTTTTGTACATTTTTTATCAAAATATATTAACCTAAGTGATTGCAAATTATGAATATAACTAGATTAATAAACAAATTTGCCGAAACATCTAAAATATTGATTTTGTTATTATAACATGCATTTAATTAACATAAATAAAAATACAACGATAAATCAATATATTTACTGTCTATTTCAACAATCAAATTTAAATACAGCAATTTTATAGATCCTACTATATATAAAATGTAGAATAATTTAATTACCTGCAGTATTTTATGTATTTTATTTTAATTAATATGTAGGTAAATCAATCAAACAACAAACCATTCTAACATTATTTTTCTATATTGCACAAACAACACATTAAAATGGCTATTAATTAATTGATTGATTAAATTATTCCATACATTGAATAACTTCTATATTTACAAGCGTGCTCAACTCAATTAATAAATTCAATGCTGAATTTATTTATAGTTTTTTTTCTCTCGTCGGTTGTAAGTTTGTAATATAAGTTTTGAATGAAATGAGTCAGCTTAGTTAGTATTAGTAATATTTGCACATGGGAAAACAAAACGTTGTACCTACTTGCATGAATGTTATGGTTGGAATAAAACAGTAAAAAAAGCGCGTGAAAATTACTATAAACTATATGAACGTGTTGGTACGAAATACTGACGTCATTTATTATTTAAATAAATGTTTACAAAGCTGTGTATATTAAGTATATATGCGTTTTGTATATAGCATTAATTAAAATTTGCTCTTTATACGCTGAAATGCCATCTGTTTGTATTGTTGTATTATTTTATTCCAGCGCAAATACATATACCATTCAACAGTTGATGTTTTTCAAAAGTCGATAATACGCGCGCGGCGGCGCAAGTATTTTTAGTTTTATTGTTGTTTATTAAATTTTAATGAATAAAACTTTCTTGTGTGTGCGCGCCGTAATAATAAGTTTAAAATTAAGCATTAAATGCTCTGTGTAATGGTCGTCGGTTTTCAAATAGCAATAGAAATTGATTTTCTAGCTGCCACATAGACAATTCTAATTTTGATGTTTTTTGATCGCTAATGCTCCATTAACTTTTTCAATTTCATCATCAATTTTATTCCGTGATTAGTTAATTCTCCCAATTAGTGAGGTTGGCAACACTGTATTTTTAAATGCTTCGGGCTTTTGCACCAAAACATCAAGTTGACAATCCTTTATTTTTAAATGTTCCTGACATTATCACCAAAAAAACCAAGATTGGCAATGCTGTACATAATTGTTTTTAATAACCTATTTCATGTCTTCGATATTGTGTCATTAACTTTAATGGAGAATTAAATTTTTATATATCTTTTGCTAATATTAATTTTTAATTAAAATTTTTTCTTTGTTATAAAAATTAATTAATGCTTTAGATTCTCGTGTTTAATAGCTACGTGTTGCAGTTTTGCTGCACAAAAATCTGTGTATTAATCAGAAGCGCAAGTCTAATACGATATTGTCTTATCTTGCATTGCTTTTACATTTCGGAAAGACAAAAATATTTAAATTAATAATCTGCCAGCAATATAAAATGATGTACCGAATCTTAAAGCGTTACTACAGTTATTTTTATGAGTGCGAATATGCCTGAAAGTGATCGCATATAAATGTTGTTAAAGTTAATATACGCCTTCTCGAATACTTTTTTTCTTCTTCACGAGAGAAGCAAAAAGGAAATAATTTAAATACGCAACCGACTCACACCGATTCATATTTATAAAGTGGCTTTACTTTTCCCATACTCGCATCCACACATATACAGACAACCAATACCAGTTCTGTTTTATTTTCTTCGTCGTTCTGTTTCTTCTTTTTCGAGAGTGTGTGTGTGTAAAAGGATTTGAGTGTAGAGCCGTTGTACCAACCAGACATTGATGATATCATTCGAAAAAAACTGAGAAAAAGAAACATAATGTTTCTCAACTTGAGCGCGCGTCGTACGATAAAATCTCGGAACGGATCAAAAAAATTGAAAGAAATGTCTCGTCGAATTGTGGTGGCAGCCGTTTAAATTGCACACGGTGCAAATGCAATGCGATTATACATATACGAATATTAATTAACAATTTACGTAAATTTATTGAATGTTTCTGAAGTTTATAGAATTGATTTTGCATCTGTATGTATGTAACAGTGTTATGTTAGATGTTTGTGACAATTTTATTAGCTTTCTCATCAATATTATTTAAGTAAATTAAGTAAAGGAAATAACGAATGGCAACGCTACAAAACGAAGTGTCATTCTTAATTTCTGAGAGTAAATGAATAAATTTCGTTATTATATTGTGCATAGGGGTGCACTACTTTGAGAATGAATATAAAAAATACTTTGAGCACAAGTTGTCCTATTAAAGTGCATTTATTTAATTATTTTAATACAAAATACTCAATGAATGATCAATAACGATTAAAAACGAGACAAAATACAAGTTTTTATAAAATACATTAAGTTTTAACGCATTAAATAACAGAAATTTTATATTTTCCAAAGTTACTACAAAGTACCTAACATTCACCTCTATAACTATTAATTTAATAGTGAATTTCATTTATATTATTATGCTTGAATTTCAAAAATTACTTATCCAATTCCGTTTGGTCCTTAGTTTTTAAGCAACAACAACATTGTACATGTAATTTTAAATAATTATCTCAAGATCAAAATGCCAATACAAGTGAAAGGGTAGAAAACGAAGGTGTTAACTTAGTTGTCGCTTTTCGCACCCTTCACAACAAACTTTGAGAAATTAAATGGTAGATGGTATTATACTACTTTGACAATTACTCATTAGTACCTATAAGTATTTATTTACCTACCATTTTTCATGTTTCATCTGAAATTTAGAATTTAATTACTTATGTTCGCTCGGCATCTAAATTGCATCGTTATGAAAACATTTAAATAATTTCTATAACGAACGCTTGACAATGAGATTTTTGTTTCACGTACTATATATAGCAAACTTTAAATAAGCCGGCAAGGTAATAAAGATTTGTCGTATTGCAATCGTCTCTACTACAAACTTTTCTCTCGAGTTGAAAATTGTGCATACATCATAAAAATGTACTGTTATTCTGCTTTGATATTAATTTGCAAAATCTTAAATTACATGTAAATCTTGAAAACATATCAATCTATATATGATTAATCAAAGAGCAATAAATGTCATTGTTCAACAGCAACATTTATATGTGTCAATCATTGCACATATAAAAATGTAAAACATTTAAATTGCATTACGTTTTGCAATAATAAAATCGTATTATATAATATTTTTGCAAACCGCTTGCTTGTTATTTATAGATGTGAAGCTTATTTTATTTATACCATCTTCTTCCTGTATGACATAATAAAGCTTTAATAAATTTAGATATGTTAAAATAAAACAGTAAATTTTAAATATTATCACCATTTGATGATCAGTGACTCAGATTAAAAATTATTCATTCCGATTGATGAATATTTTTAACTCGCATTTATTGCCTATAGTAAAATATTTATGGCGCACTCTTAAATTGCATTAAATGTGCATTTTTATCAAATAATTTTAATTTTATGCATTGTTTATACCTGTAATAAAATATATAAATCATCGTAAAGATCGTGTGTATAAGATCTCATTGTCAGCCTGCAAAAAAGTACTTTGTTTATCTAACAACCAGCTATAAAGCGGCCATTTATTTTGCAAATAATATTACGATTCTATTTCATTCATATTAAAATAGTTTCACTCCTCATGCAGACTTGTCTAACACTGAACTGTTTAAGTAGTTTTTAGATTCATGTTTACATTTCGGGCCAACTGTTTAGAAAAACTATTTTTATTTTGACTTATCATTAGTGGATTGTTAGTGTTGTTTCTGTTCACCTTAACGCCAAGCTATTTCTCTGATGACTTTTATAGTGTAATTGCAAGCCCCCAGATTAAACTGTCCGCTTATTTTGATTTATTTCGCTGCAAGCCTTTATAATGTCTCACGAGAAATGAATTATAAGAATTTTGGTGCATAATTTTCTTATAAAAATTGGCGTTATTTTTTCATAAAAGTAATCTTCTCTCGTTCAGAAACAAAAATGCGTACCGAAAATCATCTTCATAATTGTCATATTATGTTCTACCACTTTGACAACGGTGTACCTCTTCCTTCTTCATCGGCAAGATTTGTGTCGCCCGTTTTGAACCTATTGAACCATCTTTCAACTTGACTTTGTTCCCGCGCCGAAAAGTTTGTTGAGATCGCGAAATGACTCTGCCGCCTTCCAACCATTCTCAAAGTGGTAGAACTCAATATGGCAAATACGAAGATGATTTTCGGTGCGCATTTTTGTTTCTGAAAGAGAGAGGATGGCTTTTATGTAAAAATAATAAACAAAACGCCAATTTTTAGAAAAAAAACAATGGCGCGAGAAAAAGCCACAATAATTGTCCGCAACCTAATATGATTACTTGATTCAATTAAGAGTTTGAAACATGCATCTACTAGTTAATCAGCAAGTGTTTATTGTCCGCAAATAATGACAAATATGTTAATTTATCCTACCTAGCAAATCCTAGACAAAATTAACAGTTGTTAGTTGTTGGAGGATATTTGAATGCAAAGAAGCTGTGCAGTTTTTTTTACTATAGGTATACATGTATGATTAGATTAGATTTCTCCGTGAGGAAACCCCTTTATAGATAAAAATAGATAGTGGAAGTATAATTGAAACAACATATGTTAATTAACAAATTCTATGTAAAGAGTTGAAACGCACGCAATTTGGAAAAATAATTAAACGCGCGCTGCTCTATTTCAAATGTTATCTAAATTGCTAAATTTTCCAAACGCATATTTAGAGAAATTTAGGCCGAATCCTAGGTATTTTTAATGTAGTAGATGATATCAATATTAGTGTGTTTTAATTTACTTTAATTTGTACATGCTTTAATGATATGGCGATAAAATATCATATTTTTTGTACTGAAAACCTAAAAAAACTCGTATAATTAAGTTATATATACTACAAGCCAAGATGAAACTATGAGGGAAAAACGCAAGCGGTAATAAAAAACAAATGAAGTGTTATGTCTGCGAAGTATAAAAAGATTTTTATTTTATCTTCATTTTTTGTATGTTTTTTTTCTTCGCCTGGATTGCACGATCAGACGAAGAAGGATCTATTTTATAATTGAATGTATGATTGCGTATTTTATTGTTTTATCCTCTAAAACTGTTATTACGCCAACAACAACAACAACAACAAATGTATAGGAAAAAGGTCGTCGTAAAAATTGAAGGCGTTATTTATAAACTAAACATAGCGATATTGTTGTTATAGTACGGTACGGTACGGTACTCAATAGCAATCGCCAGCAAATCGACAATTCAAGTGTGTTTACATGTTTGATTCAATCATGTGCTTTGCAAAGTGAACGAATTGTACACTTACTTTACCGAGATCTCTTATAGGGCCTTTTTCGTCCAAACGAACGAATGTTTATTTCCACGCTTGAATTCCAATGTCATTCGATGTATTTACCAAGTAGCTTTTAATTAACGAATCCATTAACGCAGCATCTATTATTTATACGTGCTGGTGTAGAAAAATTTGCACGATTGTTTATTATTATTATTATTATTCCGTTTAGACGTGCTGTATGATGATGATAAGGTGTTGCAATTATAGTATGGAGATTTACTTTACTTAAATTATATAGGAATAATATTTGTTTCCTATTTATTACCTAGTTATGCATATGAATGTTTTTATTGTGTCATTGCAATCCAAGTTTTTTATCGTAAGGTGGATTATAAGCGATTTCTAGTAGGATATGAAACCTTTATATTGGATATTTACTATAAACGCTAAAAATAACAACGATCTAAAGAAATATAGTTAGTATTTATGAATTAAATAAAATTTAATGGGTATTTATGTTGTAAGTAGTTTGTTATAACCTTGCTAAAACTAGAATATTTATAATTTCTCCGATTTTGTTGATTCTTTTCTTACATTTGTTATTTTTTATTCCAGTTATAATAGTTATACTGTATCTATTTATAATCAGTTTAATAACCACTGATTTAGAGTTTGTTACCTTTTGTGAATTTTTAAACCAAACAGTAAATATTCCTTTTATTTAACTCTAATAATGGAATGAAATAAATATTGTTTTAAAATTTTACTTTGATTTGGTCGATACAAGAATAGAGCGAGGGCACAACTAATATTTTATAAAAAAAAGAGGACATCAACGATGTTGGAAACAACTGTTTTTAATTGATAAATGACTTCCAAAAGATTACAATAGACAATAAACTAACCAAATTAGTAAAAAATATTTTTATTAGCTATAAATTTCACGTAATGTTCGGATGACATCATAGAAGAAAGTTACAAAAGATTCATTTATCTTATCACAAAAAATGCTATGCGTACGTATATTAGCTGACTATATTTAGTTTCCTTTAACATTCAAAGCGGCAGCAGAAGTGAAAATCATTTTTGTTCTTGTTTAGAATTTCGTGGTTTTATGACTCACCAAATACGTGCGCTTGTAATAAATTCGTTATCTTATTGATTATACAATATATGCGGTATTTTTTACATTCGTCAAAATACGCCGCGCCGACTTTATATTTTAAAGCCAGCAATCGAAATCGGCAGCAAATCAGCCAGTCAGTAGCTTAACAATCATTTTTAAATTTAATTTATTATGGCACTACACATACACACGCATCATATCAGCTGCGTTTGACCTCTAATCATATCAATATTAGTGCGCTTGATAAAGATTTTTATTCGCGGAAACTGTGGTGACTGCTGACACACATTATTACTGTACTCTTATTAAAGTTTTAAATCTAAGTTATTGATAGCAAACGTCTTCAAAATTGAATTAAAACAAATATATATACATGTAATACAGTAATTTTTTTATATTTTTAGTAGAAAATTAATGATAAACATAAAGATTCATTGTCACTGCCTCAAATGATTTACTAACAAATGTATTTAAGGAAATTAAACAGCAATAAACAACATAATTAAATATTTTCTTTAGCGTTAGATTAAAAAAGTGTGCCCCACTGGTTGGAAATCACTGATTTTATCACATTTTTTAATAACAATAAGTATTGCAATCAAATGCACAGTTGTACAACTTTGTTTTTAATTATAAATACCTGAAAAGTATAAGCATATTCTACTATTTCATCAACATTCTATCTAAACAAAGTACTATATTTGTTCTTGTTTTGTAACATTCTAGGCAATATATATATATGAAATTTTGTTGGAAACGCGCGTTATTTACTAGTTATTTAACTAGGACATATTTATTGTTTTATGTTCTACAAGCAAACTGATAAGCGGCGTTCGTAAAAAAATTTACAATCTACCTTCAACTTCCAAGATCTGTGACATTGACTTCCAATTCTAAAAAAAGCTAAAAATAGTCCTACATACAATATGTGTGTCTATTTGCGTACCATATATCAAATTTTTATATTACGCATTTCTACGCAATTATAATCTAAATGGTTGTGTTTACTTATGTTTAAAGAAGCCGAGCGAAGAAAATCTCGATGTATTTGACATTTCAGTATTTTTAATGGCATCGCTAATTTGTTTCGATGAAACATAAATTTCAAAATCAAATTAGCGATAAATTTAATTCGTAAACAAAGTTGTTAATGCATGTGTTTAAGAAAGACCTTGTTTGTTGTGTTGTGAGTGTAAAACACCCACATTCAATCTCTTATTTTTCATAACAAATTAAATAATACTTAATTTCTAGTTTGCTTTAAAAACTTTCCCGGTAATCATCTTTCCGAAAAAAATATAAACCATAAATAAACTTTTAGCAAGTTTCCCCGTAATCCATAACTTTTTACAGGAGGAAAGGGAAGTAAAATCGTGAAACACAAACTCGCAGAATTTATTTTAGAAAATTGTTTATTTACAACTGAATGAATGATAAAAAATAATTTGTAGTTATGGCAGATTAAGATTGGAGAAAAAAACGTAATATTTTAGATTAAATTTGGACTAAAAATAAAAAAAGAAGCGGCTGTAGTAATTTTGTCATCGCGATCTGTCTACGCACGCACATAAAACATTCAAATAAAATTACGACAAGTACAGACGTGATAAAATATCCTCAGTCAGTGTAAAATCAATTTTCCTCAAAATTTCATTTCATTGAATTTTACATTTCTTTTTTGACAATATCGTACAATAATCATTAAAAAGCTCGATTAGTAAAACCATTGTCAAATGCAGAAAAAGGCGAATTCAGTTGCAAAAACCACGAAATAAATTGCGCTCGGATTCAATTTAAAGATAAAACGCAACAAGTGTGTTTTGTTTTTATTGGATTATATACATCCAAATTTATTATAAATTTATCGACGTATTAAACAATTCATATAAATCAACAGATATATTTTGAATATGGTGCTTCAATAAATTATATTTTAATAATAAATTTTCGTCTCCCATGCCGATTAATTAAAGTTTGCTGCAAAATGCAACGTTCGTCCAAACGTGACGTGTATTTATGTAGCTGCTTAACTTTACGTGTCAACATTCCACCTCAAAACGTCTCCAAAGACATCACTTTACCATCCGCCGGGGACACGTAACTTTTTCTTACCCATTCAACCAATCCCGACAAATAAAGAAATCAAAGACAAGTAGTGAGTGTATAAATAAGAATCGATGCGCCTCTGAGAGAGAGAAAAAGTTAAATATGTGAAAGATATCTAATTGGCGTATGATAAGAATGTGCTGCACCGGATGTTGTCAGCCTGATTAGAGGTGAACCGTATAGTACGAACGCATCCTTAACTCCCTAGTGTTTGCACGAACAAGATGCTGCCGGATGATGATGGAGGAGTAGAAGGGCACTTGTGCATCCCTCTCCATATAATCTGCATTGCATGTCCACGCTTAAATCCTACTTGAACTCTCTTTTTTTCCCTGCTGTGTTGTATGTAAGCAACATAAGAAACTTGTGCATTGTTTATAACATGTCATACTTATGTACTATGTACGTTAAACGTTTTTTTTGTTTCATGTAATTCGTTCTCAAGTCTCTAAAACACACAATGGTATTATATAGTTTAATACTATCTATAAATAGTTTTTCAATAATGGTCGACATTTTAAATATTAACGAGTGCATTTTATCTCAAAACTTTTCACTTATAAATATAAATAATTAAATAAAATGATTAACTAATGACATTTCAAGTCTTAGTTGATGTGAAATTTTCTGTGATTAGAGATTTACACCTCGAATCTGACTTTAATTATCAAAAAGTTGCCAGTGCTTTAAACTTTAAGGTGTTGAAACCTTCCGATGAGTTCGTAAATATCATTACAATATATTTTCAGAATATCTAGTTTATATTTTTGCAGCTTTAGATCTACCTATCATATTTATAAAAAATAAAGATTTTTAATTTAGTAAAATCGCATACAGATTAATGGAATGTCGAATAAAACGAATCCGCATAAAAATGAAATTACAGATTACCTTTTATCAAACCTAAAAATAGTGAATTTAATATTGCATTCATTTTCCAATTTGTAATAATTTGTTGCTTTCATATGTAGAGGTATATTTGAGAGAAATATTGCTCCAACGAAATTTATATTTTTAATAAAATTGTTGTTGTTGTGAAATGGCAAGGGAAAGAACTCATACTTGTCAATAACAGCTATAAATAGATTTAGAAGAGGAAATAAAGAGTCAAATTACTGAAATATATAAGTTAAGATTGATTAATTACTTAGCGAAAGATGTAATCAGAGATGATGATAGATAAGCGAGTTTGCTGCGAGTTTCTCTCTCCCATATTACTCGACGATGACGATCTCGACCATCTGATGACAATAGATGTGAGGTGTTTTAATAAGTTTTCTGTCGCTAGATTATCGATGTATGTGAATGCTTGTGTGTGTGTGTGTGTGTTTGTCGATGGCGACGACGACGACGTATAAGCTTTGATGTCCTAGCATATTGATTCAAAACTTTACGCCTTGATGCTTTTCTAAAGAGTTAAAGAGTGTAAAAGTTGTAACGAGTGATGATAAGAAGAAAAACGTGCGTGGTCACAATATGTGTATGTTATATAAATCTTATGATTTAGTTGTACAAAAAAATCATTTTTGTTTCACTTGTACCTATATTATACCTACATGCGCATAAATTTTGTGCTTCTTAAATTTCTACGCCAAAACCAAACAATTAATAACTTGCATTATTGATTGTAAGAATGTGCATTTTTATATTATATTATACAATAAATGAAAAACATTCTATTTAACGAATACGTTTATTATTAATATAATGCTGGCAGCTATTTGAGTTGTTTCTTTTTTAGAAAACATGAAAATTAGTAATTACTGCAAAGTTTCATCCCACTATATGCAAAAATGTTTATTATTCATTCATTCATCTAAAATTAAATATGTATAAGATAGAAAAAAATATATACAAAGTGTCCCAGTTATTCAATGAATATTTTATTTTCCTCGTCGTCGGCAAACTATAAATACATATGAAAAGAATTTTACAAACTTTATACATATAAAAAAAGAAGTAAATAAAAAAGTTTTAAAAACATAAAAATATTAATTTTCAATTGGAAAATTAGTGTACTTTTGATATAGGTTAATAAAAACAATTGTATACAGTATTGCCAATATTGTTTTTTGATGAAATATCAGGAACATTAAGAATAAAGCATTACCAACCTAGTTTTTTGGTGCAAATTCCCGGAACATTTAGGAATACAGCATTGCCAATCTCATTAATGGGAGAATTAACTAATGATAGCATAAAATTGATTATGAAATTGAAAAATTTTAAAATGTCTTGAAGTTAATGTGGCATTAGCGATTTGATTATGAAATTGGCCCTAAATAAAAATCAAAGATTATAGACGTATTATTGCCTGTAATTATTATTATTAAGTTTTGAAATATTATTTAAATATTCATAAATCATGCCGTACGACGGTGAATAGTATTTTCAATAATTTTTCATTGCTTAGAGATTTATTTTAATCACGTGCGCTTGCAGAAGTACTTTTCGTTTTTTTCTATACGTATGCAACAATAATGTATATCAATGACGAAAAATCTACATGGAAATGTGTAGCAAGAAGAAACCGTTTAAAATTTTAATTAACTAGTTAATTATAGTATTTAATAAATATACACTGATGTTTAGCAACCAAAAAAAATAAAAATAAAATGAAAATATGAGATTATACGTACTTGCATGTATAATTATCATATTTCGTTTTGAATAAAACTCGTTGAAAGTTCATTTTTCAATTGAGATTAATTGTTTTGTTAATTAACACAAACGAAGTTTACCAAACTGTGTGTTTAGCCAGTTTAATGTTAAATTTTAGAATAAATATTTTTTTAAATCGCAGGGTACTTACTATCTAGATACCTACATGTAGTGTATAGTTCGTAATTATCTATCAAAGTGTAAAGCTGCGCAGCAAAAAAACTGTTAAAACGTGTGGTAATATAATTGAAATCAATGCGCTTGCAGTCGCATGGCAACAACCAATTGCACACCGATCGACAAAATGTAACTTTTAAATTGTAAAATGAATTACCTGCACATATCACCACTTTGTCACTGAAAGGACGCTTGCATAATAACGAAATTCAACATGTCAAAGTGATTAGTTATATATACGGTGTTGTGATATATTAATCTAAATAAAAATGTTGTTTTTAGAGATTTTCTCCTATATTATACATTAGAAATATCTTATTTTGATTCGGGATCAAGAAGGTTTGCTTTCGTATTTGAGACCACCTATTTTGAATAAAATTGGGAGTAAAACTGCATACTGTCTGTTAAAGTCATAGAAGAACTGTAGTGGATACCAATTATTAAAATTTACTAAAGTGTAAAACAGTAACTTTGATTATTAATTTCATTAAATTGCTATGAATCTAATGAAATGCTCAATATTATATCTGGACATATCAAATTTAATGATACTTGAGATTTGCAGCAGTATTTGAATTAGTAACAAATTTAAATATTGTACCCAAGTACGTAATCATATTTAAAAAAGCGCCGTTTTTTTATTTTAAAATTGCTTGAGGCAGAAGGCAAGAGGCAATGCCTTATTTTTGGCAAAATGACAATTTCAATAAATATTGTGCATATTTTTTTAAAATGAATGATTATTACCTATAATATTTTGAGAAGCGTTAATAAATGAAGCATAGTAATACAAATATGAATTTTCAAATAAAAAATTAAAAAATTTAATCCTTTTCCGCTAATACCTACGTGCCACAATTTCATAACAATTATTAAATAGCCGGGGTACAGAAATAGCTTCACTACTACATTTGAGACAATTTTGAGCAATGTAAATCCGGAAATAGGTACTATACATACGCTTTTATTATTTGCATACGACGGCGCACAATTTCATTATAATACAATTGACATAGAAACTTTTCTCAATGGTAAAAATGCGCACCGGCGGCGCGGCGGCTTGTGTGTGATTTATATGCGATGTCCTTCGAACTGCAACGCTCATACATCACACACACAACTAAATGCAATTATAGCCAAAACAGCAACAAACACACACCACACCACTCGCAAATACAAATACACAACGACTAAAAATGCATAACAATATGTATAAAAAAGCATTGATGGTTTTTTACACTCGCACTGAAAGTGAAAATAAGAAAACCTTTTATGCATGAATCTATTCTTTAAAAGTGATTTTCTTTTCCCCACCAACCAACCAACAATATAGTAGTATATGTATGTATAAAAAGCCAACCAACCACATGGGAGCCACTACTCGTAAGTCGAAGAAGAAAAAATCTCATTTACATTTCAACACACAATTTGAATGGATTTATTCTATTTTCTACTTACTTAGTACATTTTTAATCTACACCAATAAATAAAAACAATTAATTGATTGAAATGTAGGCTGCGCATTAATATTCATACGATAAATTTATTGCGCCAAGAAATCGCTTACTGGGTATTAGCATAATTAGGTGTAGTAGAATCAACTGGAATACTATTTAATTGTTTGTTTTTGGTTCGGAAAGGGATTATTGGAATTTGATTTAAATTAGGCATGAATGCTAATTAATTACTAGGTGTATCAAATCAATGAAGCGTGAAAAATCTACTAGAACTTACTTACTTATTGCTTTATTTTTAATATTAGTGTTATAAAAAATCAAATTATTAGATTACCGTTTAATTAATCTAATCAGCGCATTTGATGGTAAATATTAAGTATATTTAAAAGATAATATAAGTTATGCATATTTATTAAATTTACCGGTCCGTGAATAGAATAGTAAAAGTTGAGAAACATTTCTTTAAACGACTTCACACAAAAAGGCATAATTTAATTTAATTTAAAACTCTAATCAAACGATAGATACAAGAATAATTTCAATTTACAGAAAGTTGCCACGCTGAATCTATTTCCATGTATGGCTTTAGGTATATACCTAATAAAATTAATAGATTTAATTAAATTGACGAAAGTTGAAATTGTAATGCAACTTGATTTTAGCCAGCATATCGCCTGCAAATATCGGTATATACAACGTCTGTTCTCGTATAGTTAGCGTAACAATGTCTGTAAACTTTAACATTGCACGTAAGAAATCAAAAACACGATAAAATATTGCAACAGGTAAAATCTCTTTAAACTCGTCTTCCTGGGTGATAAAAACACTGACAAAAAGCTCGGTGCTGTACCAAATACAACGCCACATCAACGATCGTTGATTTATTATTACACAGTATAAGAGCATAATTGATGTTGTGACAATATATTCGTTAAAAGCGTTAATGAGTGCCGCCTCAACCAATAATTGAATTATGACCGGTTAAACTTTCTTTAATCATAAGTTTGTCAACGGTATCATGAAATGCGCTGATTGGATTAATTAATTAAACGATCCGTTAAATTGAAATCAAAAGTTTCTAATAATTTGATTTTGTATATAACACTAATGTTAGAAATAAAATGAGACCAACGCAATTGCACAGCATATTTATTCTGTCCAATAAAACGTATCGACGCTTTGAAACTCACAGATACTATCACGTAATAATTCTTTAATGCCTAGACATGAAAATTGCATTTTAATGAATCATTTGTAAATCAGTATTATAGCAATAAGACTACTATTTTAATATATAATACATAATATTTGTAAACTCTACGTAGCGGCAAAATTTTCTTATAGACTGGCATAGGTACGCGAACTAGCTACAATTTTTGATTTTGGTAATTATTAGACATTACAAATAAGATAACAAGCTTTGTCAAGCGATAGGATTCGAATAGGGATGAAAATTACTGAAAAAGTAAAACATTTTATTAAAGAAACGCGAAAATTTCATACTAAAATTGTAAAATCGAAAATATTTTTATCCAATTTCAACATTCACAGCATTTAAATAGAAACTTTTTGAGTTTTCCTCGTATGAATAATACTCTAATTTAAAAATTAATTGGTATCTATTAACTATTATCGAAAATTTGAAACAACTTCATCATCTTACTTAGGGCATTAATTTTTTCTAAACTTTCTAGTAATTTATTAAATGTTTACGTATTTTAAATAAAATATGCCACTGCCAAGATTTAATACTTAAATATTTCTCAAGAAAACGAATATTAAATTGAATTAATTGTGAAATTCTTCAAATAAAAAGGCATTACTCAATTATGAAATCATCAATTGCAATACGTATAATCCGATCGTAAAAGTGATTTATTAACTTTTTGTAAGCAAATGATAATCATTTTATTGGTGTATTAGCATAATGATGTGCTAAGTGAAATAACTCATATACGTACTTTTTAATCGTCGATTTTCTCATTAGAATAAAAAGGAGATCGTTGGGAATTGATTTAAATTATAATCGAGCATGCATGCAAATTAATCATATTGAACGCAACACATAGTACATACAACAACAAAAGGCACAAAAAGATGGTTGATTGCTTGCTATCAAGCATTAATTGTCTACTATTAAACTGGCGCCATTATTTTGCCTCTCTTTTTTTGTGTAAATGCGCGTATACACACAAATACATATATATTGAAAAAATGTTTTAACTACACCAAATTAAACACGAGTACCTGCATGCAAAAAAGCCTACAAGTGCGCCTTTAATTGTCATTAAATATATACTAGTTAGTTCTTTTTTTTCCATTCTGTGTGTTGACACGCAATTCTATTGCTAAATGGTTGTGTAAAAAATCTAGTTTTAGAGGTTATAATTAATTTGAACATTGTTAGCGCACGATAATTTATAGCTTCATTACAATGCAATTATAACTAATGCAAAGTTTTACATAAATTCATTCATTTATTTAAAAAAAGCAATGATTAATCAATATATTAACACAAAAAAAGTTTTGTTTTTCGACGCTTTTTTGATGTTTGCGCGAATGTTTTCGTTCCGCACAAACTTTTTGCGTGTTTTGTGCGAGGAATTAATATTCATTTTAAATCACATAAAATCAAATTATTACTCCAAAAACAAATTTTAATAATTTGGATTTATTTGATTTTCGATCGTTTTGGCTTTTAGCACTGTAGCTAGTATATTTTTATAAGCTGGTATTGTATTTTCTTTACGCGGTTTTTCATCGATGGGGAGAGCTATCAATATTTGTCATACAATAAAGTTTAATTTTTATTTATTGCTACTAACTCTATAAAAGAGATTGTAATATGTTTAAAAATATATTAATAAATCATAATCAAGTCGCTAATGCTCCATTAATTTAATGACACTTAATTATTTATTAAATTCTCCCATTAGTGAGGTTATGTCAATGTTGCATTCCTAAATACTCCGGGAGTTTGCACCAAAAAAACGAAGTTGGCAATGCTTTATTCTTAAATGTTCCTGACATTTTCACCAAAAAAAAAACACGATTTGCAATGCTGTATACAATTGTTTTTATTAACCTATAATAGCACCAATTAGGCATTCCAGAGTACTGTCAAACAGTTACTGGGGTACAACCTGTCAATATTTTTTTAAAGAAAGAATAGCCCTCAAGCAAATCTAATATTTATTAAAGTTACAAAAATGTTCAAAAAATGCCTAATTCTTCTATTAAAGTTTTAAGTCTTCGATATTGTGTCATTAACTTTAATAAAAAAATATATAAATAAATTAAGCTAGTTGAAACAATTCGTAAATATTTACATATGAAAATATAATTCTCTTCAATCAATTACCAAATAAATTAATCATAAAATGAATATAAATATTTTGGTAACAGATAATTAGCGAAGTGGTACCAGATGAAATAAGTTTTATCATTATTATTATGCATTCTATATATTCATATGGTAATTTCATCTTAGCTCTGGTTGCTTGCTTGCATTTGTACTATTATAAATTTCGACCGGCGCGACGAGAAAAGATGTTACTACACACTCACTACATATGTAACTAAATTTATGCTTAAATTTCAACAGATTTGAAGATTGTTCATTTATCTTGCTTCGTTTTTTCTCTCCTCCGTCTCTCATTTTTGTGTGTCGGAGAGGAGCGAGCCTCGAAGCCATTTGCTCGTGCCTAATAAAAATGTAAAGCACTCCTTTTACATAATTTGTTTGGGTATTAAGTCGTATGCGGGGTGCTTTACATCATAAGGTCACGAAACATGAATTTGCCTGATAAATGACATTTCGAGGGAGAATCTTGCTGGAGAATCGCAGAAACTTAATGTGACCGCATCGCTGCTGCTGATCCGCTAGCCCGATAATAAATCATATTAATTAGTTTGATGCGTGCGTAGTTATTAATTTTACTCGTCATCAGCGCTGCCGTAATTTTTTACTCATCGTGTGAGTTTAGTTTTGTATGTGTGTGTGTTTGTGTTTGTATGAGAAGTGCAAAGGACTCTGCTCTCTTCTCTCTATACTTACTACTACACACAGCAATCTGTAAGCCCCATCTGCGATACGTGAAGATCCTCACCAAGAAGTTTCGCGCACACATTCAGACCATGTTCAAAGGTTTATGGGACTTAGGCATGATGTTATCTTTCATAACTACATCTATGATCAGATTATTGATGTCCGTGTGCGCACATATATACAGAAACAGATGGATAAAAAATGTTGGTGTGGTGGAACTTTGGTGGTGGTGAAAGGCCTTCAGACTGACTGGAAGAACAGACAGCATTTTGGCTTGTTGTTGTTCGATTTAATGAGGAAGTGCCGGAGCGTTACATTACTGCATTGAAAGCCCCAATCAGCAACTTTACTCTTCCTTCGCTTATTAAATTTAATATTCGTAAACTTTTCTCTGCTGCTCACCGTTGGTAACTACACATATATACTTTGAGCGCTGCTTGCCTGTTCTCTATTTAATTGGGTTTCGCCCAACTAATAATTTCATACTCGCTCACTATGTGTGTGTAAGATTATTGCACTCTTAATTGTAACTAAAGCCTTTTTAATTGCGTTAATTCAACGTTGTGGTGGTTGCGGTCTTACTTTATAGAAGAAGTTTGTTAATCTTACAAATAATCAAAGACTTTTCATTGTTCATTAAAACGTTTTAACTTTCGCAACTTTTTTCCGCGCGCTCAAAAAAAGTTTGTTTTATGCCATGTTTAATAAACTTATCATGCTCTTGATGGGCTGCCCTTTAATATTATTAATATTTCTTTTTAAACAGCAAGGTAAATTACTTGCTGTTAAATATTAGATATATTTGAAATCTTTTATTTACTATCAACTTTGTAAGTAGTTATTTTGGAATAATTTACTTTAATAAAAGTTGTGCATTTAATTAGATTGACTTAAGTAGTAGTTTTATAGCTATATTTATCGTCATGTAATCTATTAATAATTCTTCAAATGATAAATGAATCACTAAAATTCAATTTTAATGCCTAAGCTTTAAAAAATTATGCTTTACACAACTGTAAATGCATGTAATAGACGCAATAAGCTATAAAAGCATGAAAACTAAGTACACTGATGTTATAAAAATTGATTTCCAAAAATAAATTATTATACACCTCGAAATTATCGGTATTTTAGTGCCTCGCATGTAAAAATCGTCATACTCGGCATTAAAATTACCACCTTAATGCCTCGATACATAAATAACTATTAATGTACTTGACAAAATAATTCTCATTATTTCTTTATAGATTTTGATTAGTAGAAATAAAATCTAACACACAAATAAATTTTACTATACCAGTTCTGCATTTCTATTTAAATGTGACCTTTAAGAATCAGTAAATCAAAGTAAAATACACAGCCCATAAAATCTTTATTTATTGTACTAAAATGCAAATGAAACTTGACTTCATTCACCAAAAAATTAGCTTTCTCTAATGAAATAATGATTTGCAAAAATTTATCGCATAATTGGGCTTTACTGCCATTTATTGTGATTTATTTCTTCTCTGTCAAGTATCGTATAAATATAATTTAGTTTTTTACGACTCTTAAGTGTTGGCAAAACTACAGTTAAATGTTTCTGGAATGCAAACAAACCTATTAATAATTGATTTCATATAACCTAAATTAACTAACTAAACATTTAATCTGTAACAAAATAATCAAATCAAAAAAAAGAGGTTAGCAGTGTTTCGCAGCGGCAAAACGGCGGATGAAAGCTTGATTGTTTTTCTTTGGCAGAACGTGGTGATGAATGATATTATGCATAAAAGTCATTGGAATTCATATTCATGACAAATAAACCAAAATCCATCGAATTTCCAAGCGAGCATTTTATGGCTTTTTATGGAAGCTGCCGCATAACGCTTAATTAAATATTATGAAAGTCTCTGTCAGTTACTATTAGATAAATATTTGATCACCGATGAATACGTGAATTTTTATTCAAATTGAAACAGTTATGACTAATCGTAAATTGATTGATGAATATGCAAGAGTTTTCTAGCTAGATGCAGATAGACGTGTCGTGCTTTTATGGCCGTTCCAATTTTTTCGTCTCTAAAAATAGTTGTGTCACATAATAAAATATTATTAGGATTATTGTAAATTACATACACATGTTCGATATATTTATTTATTATTCTCCAGAGTGAAAAATTCAATAGAATATAAAGCGCTTTTTTATATTATTAGAAAACGCAGATTACCGCGCACTAAACCATATATGGCATTAATATTAAATCTCACATTCAATGCGTAATCATATAATATGATTTTATTATTTTAGAAATTAGTTCAACAACAATTTTGTAACAAACAAAAAAAGTTTTAGTTTGACCGTATGGAGAGCTTTTAGTTAATTAAACAACTGACAGGTGAATATCATGTTATATAAATCGTTAACATATTTTTTTTGTACTGGTATGCATAAATTCATGCACATGTTTTGAATCATTCGACGCGTTTTTATAGATTTATGAAAAGATATAAAAAGTGGAAATTAAATTAGGACAAACTTGTGTATTTTTCTTCAGTTTTTTTTTTTGTACGCTACTATTAATAACTTGCTTTATGTGTAAGTATTTTAAGTTTACTATACTACAAAATCTTAAAGAAACAAACCATTCTGTTCAAATTGTGTTATTAATGAAGTGTAGAAATAACATTCTGTTCTAATTATGTAACAATAGTAAATTATTTAGGCTTGTAATAATTTTTAAGTGACGATTTCATACTCAAATCCCTAATGCTCCATTAACTTAATGAAATTTAATTCCGTCATTAATTATTTCATGATTATTTCTCCCATTAGTGAGGTTAGCAATGCTGTATTCCTAAATATTCCGGGAATTTGCACCAAAAAACAAGGTTGGCAATGCTTAATTCTTAAATGTTCCTGACATTTTCCCCAAAAAAACAAGATTGGCAATGTTGTATACAATTGTTCTTAGTAACCTATATCAAGTCACACGAGTTCTCCCATCAAAATTTTAAGTCTTCGATATTGTGTCACTAACTTTAATGGAGGATTAAATATGATTTTGAACTCGACCCTTAATCGAATATCTTCAATAGTAAATTATGAATGAACAATTTTTAGCAAGATTTAAACAGTTGTCAAAATATGTGTTAAACTATAATTTATATATCAAATTAAAATAGTTGGGAAATTCAATTCGTTCAAATTGAATATAAAATAATTATACCTGTGTAATACAAATGAATTAGTAATTTATAAAGCACCACTATTTTAATCATACAAAGTGCAAAGTTTAAAATTGCAAATCTGATTAGTCATAAAATCCCGAGATTGTTGCAATGTAATAATTATTTTATATCAATTAAATTGCAACGTATTCTAATAAATTTTGTAAATTATTCATCCGCATACAGTGTCATGTTAACATGTTTTGTTATGTGAAAATGTGCAATTAAAAAGGTGCGAAAACGTTAATTACTTGTATGAAAGGAGGAAGTTGACGTCGAGATAAACATTGATTGAAAAAAAGAATTTATTATGGTTGCGATGGGTCCATTAAATCTATAGATAACCCTTTTTAGTAGGCTAGTAGGGTCTATAAAACAGCTGTTTTTACTTGATTTAAAATCACTTGCGTTTGGGATTATATAAAAAGCAAATTTTATTTTTGAGGAGGAGCTTTTATTTTTTGCCTTAAAATATAAATCGATGCTACTAAAAATATAATATGGAACATTTTTTTGTTAACATTTACATACAAAATAATCTAATGATGCGTAGCATGTGAAATTTTCACAACACTTAAAATAAAGAGCTATCAACATTTTTTTTATTTCTATATAGTTTATGCTAAGTAAGTGCAACATTTCCGATTTTTACAGGATATCAAATTATGATGTATTACTGCAAAAAAAAAATAGAAAACAATTCACGTAAAACATTAGTAAAAACTAAATATTATAAGTATATATAATAATATATATATAATTTGTAATTTTTAGCTATTTAATTTCATACAATACTTTTAACACGGTAAAATGAGACAGCAAAATATATATTAAAAAAAATTGTTGCAGTGAAATTTAAACCCTAATACACCTACGAGTTTGATTCGAACTCGATCATTATTCAATGTTGGCTTTTTGGTTATAAAATCCGATGAATTTTCTGTGGTGTTTATACTATGTCTATATAGCTTCTAAGATTGTAGTGAAATAAGAAAAATCTGAATGGATTTAAACGTACAGTTTAGTAAAGTAAACAATTTATTAATTGACTGTCGCATTTCCGTTTTGTATCTACCAATAATTAGTTATCAAATGATGACTCAGCGTTACAAAACTAATATACTATGTATATACTACTTTTCTATATTCTTTGATCTATAAATTTAAGAAAAATAAAATTTATGCAGTCATTATAAGTGTTAACATTGCGACAATGTAGATTTAGTATTTCACATTTGCGAGAAAAGGCGTGTTTCATTTTTTCCGGCTTATTAAGTCCGATTTGGAAAGCTCAATGTCTATTTACACTACTTATTTGTAGTTAGATTATCAAATGCATAACATTAAAATGTAATGTAGGTAAATTTTCAAAAAAAAAACGTTTAATTGGAGGTGTTACTGGTATTTAATTAGATATTTGGGGAAAAGAAGAAAATGAACTAATCATGTTATTGTATATAAATATTTACTTTTTTTAGTAAAGTGTATTGAAATCAGAGAAATGTGAAAGATTTTTGAAAGAAATTTACATCAACTTCTTAGAGTATATCAGAAACGACTAAAAATAACAATATTGTTAATCAGCCTTTT
>JARJDW010018793.1:0-13329 GCA_030264715.1 Adinopsis sp. GC000173 | reverse complement strand
AGCATTTAGATAATAAATTAATCATTATAACTAATGAATTCATTAAGTAATTGGTTGCTTTTTTATAAGTTTTAATATTTTATTCTTAAGATTTTTAATGGCTTGAGATTTTATAAAATTGTGGCAGTAGAAAATTTCTACAAAAAATTATTTAAATAAAATATTGTTATCTACGATTTTCTTTGTTTAAATCTTTTTATGATATTTCATGACATAAATGCTTACATTTTACTTAAAATGAGAGGAAACTCAAGTGGAACAGTTTTAACAATAAAATAAATATAAAGATAAAACCTTGTATGAGTTTTTAATATAAATTTAAAAAATAGGTATCTATAAAAATATTTAATTTTAGCGATTTGACAAATTTTGCAAATCGTAATTGATCATTTTTTTCGGCTTTGATGAATATTTCATCAAATATTGCATAATGTACGCACAATTCAATATTTAAATTTTAAATTGTTCATTGAATTATTCTTTGCCATGCAGCATTATTATTATTGAAACTCCATTACTCAATATTGTTTCAAATTAACATTATGTTGTACATTGTGAAATATTTTCGATTTGTGTGTAATAAAATAGAAAATCATGTTAGCTAATTATCCATCGGCACTTCATTAAAATGTTTGCAATTTGTTCGGGATTAAAATGAGCTATTTATTTTCAATGGCTGTCATTGTGTGATTGAAATTCATGTTTAATTTTTAATCATCAATATTGTAATGTGGCCATCATAGTATGAGGTGTTGGTAAGTGGTGAAAATTAAAGAAAATTTGTTTTAATGATTACATTTGTCAAATTGTTTTAAACGGACATGACCATTATGTATATGGGAAGTGCATTAAAGGTAAATTAAGAAAAATACTGAGAATTTTTTTCAGTTCAAAATTTTCTTATATTTTATGACTTTCATATCGTTTACTATTCATTTTAGACCAAATATTTTATGTCTAGTGAATAATATATAATATATGATTTCTCTTTTTGCATAAATTTGTTGTTTTGTTAAATAACATAATATTTGATATCACAAAATGCCTAATCAAATTCATTGAATTAAAATATTCTATTGGTTGTATATTTAATTAAATTCTAGACTAGTTATAATTAATTAAATCGCATCTATATTTTTAATTATATAAATTTTACTAAACTCTCAGCAACTTTTGAATTTATTAAGATAATTATGATCAAAAGATTCTCTAGGAAGTTTGCTCACAAAACATGTAAGAATATAAAATTACTTACCATATACATATTGTATAGTTCATAAAACAAAATATGAAACCATTCCTAAAATCAATTTTCCCAGCAGCAAGTTGACGTTGCGAAGCAAGAAAATGCGCTAGTATATATACATTCGCATTCACAATGGAAGATTTTTAGCAATGTTTTGTGCTTTTAATATTGCTTATAATGCACTATTTCACTAATCTATGCATAATCTAACAATGCACACACAATTTAAGTGAACAAAAATAAACATTATATCTACTACTCTACTATTTATTATTAATGAATGTAACAAAGAACACTGAAACTCTACCACCTACTGCTAGCAGTTTTAATGCATTTGGATGCATATTAAATGTGTATGTACTTATTTAAAGTATGACTAAAATGTTTTCGTGTTGCAAACAATACCTATAACAATTGTTTCGATTTTGCAATATTAGCATATATTTGTTGCTTGATAAAATTATTACCGATTATTGCTTTTTTGCCCGTTTCATAAATGTTTCAATTTTAATCAAAAACTAATTAAACTGTCATACTTAAAAAATTTATTTGATAATAATTGTATAGTTTTTTTTTGAATTATGAATACTTAGCAATATTTTATATAGAATNAAAATTATTAGCGATTATTGCTTTTTTCCACGTTTGATAAATGTTTCAATTTTAATCAAAAACTAATTAAACTGTCATACTTAAAAAATTTATTTGATAATAATTGTATAGTTTTTTTTTTGAATTATGAATACTTAGCAATATTTTATATAGAATATTTAAATGGAATTTTGTTATCATCAATATTTTAAATATATTTTTAATAATTTGTTCGAAACGTATTTTAATTATATATTTATTTAAATTTAAAACATAAATTATTTTTTAATATTTTTATGTCGTTAAATTATTACACTCGTACTAGTTATAATGCAAAATAATATTTATCGGCAATTTTTAAATTTACAAATTGTAAACAGCAAAGAAGTTATGTAATGAGCATGAATCAAATGAAAACCGGCATTGTTTTTTATAAAATTTATTACTAAGTATATTCTAAAAATACTTATTAATACGTTTGTAACTTTTTTTAAACTTTTAGGTTATTTCTTTCGTTGTTGTAAATTAAGATTTGTTGTTTCATAGTCTACGTGCACAAGAATTATTCCATTATTGCACTTCTATCAAAAATACTCTGTCTTTCAAAGCATTCTATAGCGACCCAGATGATAATCATAAGAAGATTTTGGGCTGTATAAACAATCGAGGCCAATTTTTTAAGCTAGGGTAATTGAATACAGTCAAATATTGTATTGCTGCACGATCATTTGTACAAAATGAAGGAAATTGTTGTTTTTTTTTTAAATAATATGTTTTTTAGGAATTTGACAGTAAAACATGTTATTGTAATTCCTAAAATGGGCATTATGTTTAAAATGTATTATATACAAGGACATATTGTATTAAATAAAGTAGAAAAATGCGTTACTTTGAATGTATTATATAAACCAGTGTTTCCCAAAGTTTTAACATTTGCATGCCCCTTTGACAATTTATGTAGAACTGCGTACCCCCTCGCTAAAAAGTGCATATTATTAGTATCGAATTTTGCAAAAACAACAAGTAAGAGTACCAGAAATTGAAGTAAGACTGCTGCAATTCATCAAAATATTTTTTAGTCTATATCACTTCTAACTGCCTAAATTTGTTTCTTAAAGATTCAAATTTAGTTACATTTTCGGCCAACAAGTGTATGAATTTGTTTAAGATAATGATTAACTTGCTGAACTAATTTATTTTTGATTTCCGTTACATATAATGCATTGGGATTGTTAGTGTGTACCCCCGTCAAAGCCTTTGCGTACCCCCAGTGGTACGCGTATCACACTTTCGGAAACACTGATATGAAGTAACACGAAACGACACCATTTACGCACTTTCCTAATATATAATTTATTTGTTATCTTTAATCATTCCCAATGTGTTGCACGTATGCACATTTTTATTAAAAAAAATTAACTACCATTGAAAAAAATTAAGTTTCATTGAATTGAAATTTTTGATTATGTTATCGTTAAAGTAATTTGCATAAAAAATTTGCAGTTTTGTAAAATACCTTTCGTTTTTAATTAACAACATTTTTAGTGAAACATAGTAGCGGTTAAACTTAAACCATCGTTATTTAATAAACGCCATTCTTTGCATTATTTCTGAAACAATAGCAGTATAATTTTTATTACAATTTTAAATATATGTTTGCGTTATCTATAATATTTTGCATTGTATTACACATGGAATTTTATTTTTGATAATCGCAAAAATGTAAACGAAACTTGGATACTCAAATTGGATTAAATACATTATTTTTCTATTTTAACAGGCACAAAATATCTTTTAGAGAAAACATTCGTATAAAGTGAAAATTATAAGTGTATGTGTACGGTTAGAATAAATTAAATAGTTTACCACTTACAAACGTCAACTATTGCATTTTCAGTGCGTTTCGTTAATTACAACATTGTATAATTTGCTCGCTTTTAAAGTAATTACAACGCAGAATTTTAATCTTTCATTTTTGTTCTGTAATTTTTTAAATGTTTTAATTTAATTTAGGTGTAAATAATTTTATATTTAATTTGTTCAATACCATCAACATTGAATTTTTAAAGTTTTTTTGCAATTACTATAATAACAAAGGATATGTACCTATTTATATTTATAATTTCTAAAGATAGCATTAATATTATTTTAGTTTATTATTTATCTGCGAAAATTTATGTAAAAAGCATAATTTATTAAAATAGCACATTTAACTTTCGTGAATATTGCACAAATATTATTAATTGTTAAACTTCTACAAGAATACAACATTGTCCATTGTTTGGATATTTCCATGCGACAGAATTTTTACCACCACCGAAAATTTATTCATAAACAATTGCCTTCTACTAAACCATTAATAATCCATATAAAACGTTATTTTTCAATTTCAACTGCACGTTTTTTACACGAATTACCGCTGACATCCAGTTGATGTTTGATTAGTTCGAACAATCGATTCGATATGACATTGATGGCGAGCATGGCTGCATTATTTTATCATATTCCTGATTTGCTCTTTTCAATTAAAGTCGTTTTTTTGTGTTGTTGTTGCTGTACTGCTGCGTTAGAACGCTTTATTTTACGTGCTATGTATTTTTAATTGTCGGCTATATGGCGGCGTGTCTTTGTGCCAGAGAGAGCTTGTCGGTGAAGGTCAAAGGCACCGATGTGTTTATGTAAGGAAAGTAATTAATTTATCGAATAAAAAATGCGGATTTTTTGATGTGACATCACAAGAAGCTTTTGACTTTTGGTTTCATTCTCTACCAAATTTAAAAAAACGCACTCTTACTTACTGCAAGTTTACGGAAATTTTAAACGCTCGCCATGTTTTGCTAATGTCAATTTAATGAAAATAGTTTATTTTTATTTAGTTGCTATATACAAATAAGATTTCCAAATTTCAAAAAGTATCAATTGTATTTTAGTATAGCAATAAAATAATTTTATAATACATAAAATTTATAATCAATTTAATTATTCCCAATTACCACTAGAAAAGTTGTAGCATTTCTGATGGTTTTTCTTCTCTAAAACTAAATAACAAAAGTACATTTATATTTTTGTATAAAAAATATCTTTTTGTTTTAACGTACTCCCCTAATATATATAATTTAAATACAGAATTTAATCAAAACACATATATTCACACAAGTTAATATTTTTGGAGTTTTTCACAGGCTCAAAAAATTGATCCTACCGCCTCCAGCCTCACAATTTTGGATTTTAATTAAATCGATTTTCGGAAATGCAATTTTAATAAATAAAGTTATAAATAAATATATCTGCCATTCTATTGTACGTATTGTGTTAGATAATATAGCTGAGGAGTAACAATGGTGGCAAAGATATTGAAGAAGCCTTTCCAAGTTTAGTTTTCTCAATACGACAATGTAGAAAATATAGAAATCATAGAAATATCACTTTGTTATCATCACATTATTGTGTTTTATTACATCTTGATATATAAAATTTTATACATATATTCTAATATATTGTGGGTTTTATGACGAAATGAATGTGGGCGAGTTAATATAATATGTGTCTATGTAAAAACAGAAGTTAATAGGTTAAAGTTGAGCCGCAGACTGTTTTTAAACTAAATAATGTCCTTCCGTTGGAAAAATCGTCAAGTTTATTTAAATTGTTTGCAGTCAAAGTACTCAAATCCTATTAGAAAAGTTTATTGGTTTGATTCAGTTACAAAACTTTTATAATTTGCAATCAAATTAAGTGATTGAAACGATGCAATTAAACAGCAGTCGGTAATTGGTGCGGCATATTTGTTTTATAAGATCACGCAATTATATAACACAGATAGATATAGATGTAGAATTGTAATGAAAGGAGATACGATATTGAATGTTACATGATGCATCTATCATACGATGATGATGATGATGATATATGAATCTAATACGCCAAAATTGCATAGGAATGTTTTACGCTTGTTAGGATTCATGTTTCGTGGTCATTCAATGAATGCAAATTCATCTACATACTCGCAGCCTACCCTTTCCAGTTATTTCCATGAATGTTACGGAGTGAGACATTAATTAAATAAATTTGATTTGAATTACGAAACAAGGTAATTATAAAAATAATGTTAATATTTAAACTAAATTTTCAATAGAAAATTAATATTTTTTAACTTGTGGTTGTATCCTGGTTACAAGTTTAGAGAGAACAATATATTTAAGAAATTGTAATTTTTTAATGAATTTTCTTATCTACTTAATATAAATTTAGTAATTCTATATCTTCTTAAAGCATAAGAACCAGTTTTATTCTAGCTAAGGACATATTTATTCTCATGGTGAAAATGTACACCGATTATTAAGGGATAATTTAACCGATTATGCAAATTATATAGCCACTTTGTAAAATATTGCAGTATCGTATTGCAACGTATAAGTACTCTTTAGATTAAAGGTAACTTTATATCCATTTCTAGTGATTGAAGTGGTTTGCACGATCTTCTCAAGGGAGTTTTGCAAAACACCGAGCTAAGAATGCAAATGTATAGTGCATACTCATGACAGATAGGGCTCGTTTTCACACAGGAAATAGTTTTCTACCAAGTACTATAAGAAAATGCTCTGTTTTATATAATACTACTACTATTTAAAGTCCTATTATAAAAATAAAAATCGTAAAGTTTTATAAATAGAACTGTACAGTATTATAAAATTCCAAAATATTATAAGAAGATTATTTTTAAAATATAAATATTAAATATAAAAAACGTTCAAACTTTACGCAAAATACAGCAAAATTTTGATATTTTTTTATAAATTTAGTATTTTTGCCACAAATTTCCTCAATATTGCAAAAAAATTAATTAAAATTCCATAAATTTAAAAAAAACAAAAATATTTTCCTAAAATATTGTGAAATTTTTATATTTTTTCCACTTTTTTTGAACAAAAAATCAAAAAAAAATGCATAACATTTATAAATTTTGATGAAAAACCTAAGCATTGACAAAAAAAGTTGAAAGTTTTTATACTTTTTCAATTGTTTTGTACAAATTATGCATCAAAGTAAAGGGTTACTTACCAAATAATTTGTAAGTTGATTTAGAAATATAAAAAATCAAAGCGCTTTGTACTTACCTAGAAAAAAAAGAAAAATCATTAGAAAAACCAATAAATTTTACTTGTTTATATAAATATTTTGCATTTGTATTGAAAAAATATATTTTGATTATTTTAAGCTTTACTATCCGTAATTGCACCGTGCATCGATTTGACGCATATTTTTAACGCAATGTATACGCAATATGTAAAATATAAAATGCATACACTATTATAAAATAATTACAGTAGGCTAGTTAACATGATTTGGTAACCCAATCACTGAACTTTTCCAAAATATTTATTCCGCTATTGCTAAATACGTTGTCAGGCTGTAAAGTTTCAAGCCCTGTCAACATATTCTTTTACATTATTTGGTAATTTTTGCTTGGTTACTTATTTGGATTTTATACATTTATATATAGTCGTTTTTTCTTGTATTTTGTTACTTTTTTTGAAATTTATTACATAGACATCGAGTATACAACGTAAAAATGTGAAAAATTGAACAAGGTAGAGACAATGCAACAAACAAACAATGCGAAAAAGAACGATAAAATACTATAAAAATGGTATCTATTGATATTTATTATCGCTGCCATTAAAAAATTAAATTAATTTAATGCCAAAAGTTATTTCTGTTTTATCGCATTATTTATTATTCGCATCCATTTAATCGCTAACAAAAGTGTATACCGTTCTTGCTGTGAGCATCTTGCATTATTTACTATAGCTATTATTAATTAATTTAGTTGAACAATATTTAATGGGTGCCGTATGAAATTTTTATGATAAAGTAGAAGTTTACTATCAATTAANGCTAACAAAAGTGTATACCGCTCTTGCTGTGAGCATCTTGCATTATTTACTATAGCTATTATTAATTAATTTAGTTGAACAATATTTAATGGGTGCCGTATGAAATTTTTATGATAAAGTGGAAGTTTACTATCAATTAAAGCGATGCAATTAAGCCATAACTATTAAGTTCAAAAATTGATCACATAATTGCAGTTTGGATGAAATAATTACGCGACATTAGTGCAAGATAGGATTTTATGAACTCTAGTTGAAACATTTTATTGCAAATCTTTTTAGATAAATCGACGTGTAGATGTGCAAGTAAACGATAATGGCATTCGGAAAAAGCTTTTTGATAAAATATTAATATTGTTAATTAGTTCGTAAAATAATACAACTATTATTATTATTATTATTACTACGACTAGCACCGATGTGCTACACACAAAGAAGCTACGTCTTTTGTAAAGTTGCTTCTATCTACTACGGTATTATTCCAATTAAAGCATGTTACGTTTTAATGATCTTGAGGAATTACTTATGGTAAGCTTTTTTTACTGCATTAATCAAATACCCGTTCACCATTCTTAAATTAATATAAATTATCACTTACATCTTTTCTGCATTAAAAAGCAAAGTTAATAATAAAAGAAAAGAAAATTTGAAATTCAACCGAAACTTTCTCATAATTGCTTCGCAAACTTTTAAAATTATCTTATTGCATTTTTTGCTTTTTCTTAATTTATTTTGAGATTGTTGTTTTCAGCAATATTTATATCCTGACGGCTAAGTTTAGACGTAGGGTTATAGTTACAGTGCATGTAAATAATCTGCAATTCTGTTTTATAAATAAATATGAGTACACCAAATTATATTTTATTTTTATCCACATTTTTATAGGGAAACTTTTGTAAAGTTTAAGTTTGCATAATCGATATTTATTTTGGGGAGTAGACTAGCTTGAGTGTAGAAGATAGTCTTCTTACTTTTGTTTATTACCTGTGCTTGGTTATAAAAATCCGTAGGATTATCAGAGAAAAGATACCTAGTGTAACTTTTTGAAAACCGCAAATTATAAATTTTTAGTTTGTAAAAAAATCTGTATTTTCTTAGAAATTAAATAACAAAATATAAGTCTGGAAAGGTATAATGTGGCAAAAATACTGCTACATACGAATATTTGTTTTAATATGAATGTTAGATTTCTTATTCCCATTTTTATTAAATATTGTTGTTTAATAGTTATTTTAGACAAAAACTTTTTTGTTTGTAAGAAAATAACGAGATATAAGCAACGCATTTTATAGAAGTACCAATAATTTTTGCACGATATGAAAGAGCATTTTATCGCAAGACGGTACATAACTGCAAAGTTTGTTCGTAAAGTGTTATTTACAATAATCAATATAGGTATACATATTAATAACTTAAAACTGATAACTTATAATCCCTAATCGCTAATACAAATATACCTATATCTCGCTGTTTATTAGCTTCAAAATCACAAGTTTTTTTAGACAACTTTACAAATTTTTAGTTTACATAATCGATATATACTAAAAACAAGTTTATTTTTTGTCATTTGTTACCGGAATGCGAGAGATAATCCTTACACTGTTGTTTATAATTTAAATCTAGTGATTTAAAGTCCCTGATTGAAAATAGTGATGAAACAGATTTGTTATCCCCTTGATTATTCGTCACAAAATGAACATATTTTTCTGCAAAGTAGCAAAAATTTAAAATTAAAAATGTAACATTTACTTATAGGCAAGTGCAAGTTCCGCAAAATTACCATTTGCATACTCAATATTTTTTATTAGTTAACTCGAATGTGAGAGATAATCCTTATGTTATTGTTTATCACTTAAGCCTGATTAGTTACAATCAGTGGTCGAAATTTGATAGTGCTAATACGGATTTATCATCGGACCCTTTAATCGTTACAGAATCAACACGGTTTTTACCCAAGTTTTACAATTCCTGTAACCTGTGTGTGTTTGTGTGTGTAGATGAAAAACGCAATGTTCAATATGTGCACTCTAATAGAAACTTTGCTAAGTTGCAGTCTAGATAATCGATAATTTTTTTTTATTTTGCTGACTAACTCGTATATGAGCGATGATTATTGCATTGTTGTTTATAATTTAGGCCTAGTTATTTACAGTCATTGATTGAAAATTTGATAATGCTAATTTGGAATTGTTATATGGATGATTATATGCTGGAAAATCTGCAAAATATTTGATTAATTTAATAAAGTCATCAAATTATACTTCAACATACCTTTCGAGTTTGAGAAAAAACACAATTTTCTTACGTTTGTTTTTAAGCGTTTTTTTAATAATAATAATAATAATTTAAACAAATTTGTTAATTTATTTTAACATAAATATCTAGTTGGACTCCTTCTTCTCCCGCCCCTTAAATTTTACATCAGAAATTTGTTTAGATGAAAAATGTAAACTTTATTTTTTTCTTCAGTCTATTTAGAAACATTTACAAAGTTTAATAAGCGAGATAAGCTTTGTTTGCGTTATTGTTTATGTATACCTTATGCTCAGTTATTCAAAATCACTGATCGGAAATCTGATAGTATTAATGCGGATTTTCTATTCACCACGAAAATCAGCACACACAGTTTTTGGCCAATTTGCTAAAATCAACAGTTTAAACAAATTGGCGCAAATAACTACTGTAGGTAGATTGTAAATGAAATGTTTATGGCAACAAAGTTTCGCATAATGGCATTATTATTATTACAAAATATATTGCAATTTCGTTTCGTGCCATGTTTGCGGTTTCATCAAAACTCCCAATAACAATAATCAATGCCAAGAATTTTCGATTCATACACACAAACATCAACGATTAATTACGTACTAAACAACGCTGAAAAGATATATATATATACGGACGTGAATAGAGCATCATTTACTTGCTTTGTGTGAGCAAGGGGAAGAAAAACTAAAATATTCTTCTTGTTCGAATGGCGTAATTATTAGCCCGTAAAGCTGGAAGAAAATTCTCGTAGTGCGTTTGCCGGTAGCCAATTGAAAATTTTATGTAAAACATCATCGTAAAATGTGCAAGTGTATGTTTATATGTACGAATTTGTAACGTCTTGAAAGCGCGTACTATCTTTTTGCTCCTCTTTGTTCGTCGAAAGCTTTCCTTTGCGTCAAATAGTAACAAAGTATTGTTACAGCGCAATAATTTTTCACTTAATTAAATGCATTTCAACGGTAGCAAATTGTTTAAATGAAATCACGACGACTTTTTTTCGCTCTTTTTCATGAATAGCGAGTTATTTTGCGCGTAGGCGTTTTGGCGTTACGGTATGTTTAATTAGGACTGTATTTTTCAATAAAACAATGGCTTAATTTATTTGCAGGCGGATAAAAAATGTATAAAAGTACTGAAATAAATATTTATTTCGTGTTTTAGAAATAAAAAATATTGTTGTAATGCTTCAGATTTATGCTGAAATCTGACAAAAAATTTCATTCAAACAGCGATTTTAATTATAATTTGTAATATGGGTGTTTATTTATAACGAGCTTTGATATAACAGTAATTCTATTTTTGTTTTCAAAACATATTTAACACCGTTTCGTAGCTTCATCTCTGCCATATTATTTTACAAAGTTTATATTGAATTAATTTATTAATTTTTTATTGGCGTTAAAAATCGTACTAACTTTCCGCATAAGTAGTGAGTTGTTTATTTGTTTACCTATATATAGTTTGCAATATCTAGTTGAAGATATTAGATTTTTCAGTGTGAAGAAATGTCACAAAATTTATATTTTGCTTACATCACATCACATCACTTTAACATACTTTCTTTGCTCTATAATTTAGCAAAGATGTTATTTTAAAATATTTATATACAGGGTGGTCCATTTAACTTGAGAGAGGCGAATAACTTTGAAACCGTACATTTTAGAAAAAAAAATTTCAAATAAAAGTTGGGTAAAATAAAGGGAGAAATTTAATGGTACTAATCACTTCTGGCCATGACCGCAGCTTCATGGTTATTTTGACATCAATTTTCTATTTTCAAATGGAAACTCCCATTTGTTTGTTTAGAATCCCAATCTACGTCAAAAATTGGGCAACTTTTGTCAAAATAGTATTTTAATCCGACTAAAATGCACTGTTTCAAAGTTCAAAGTTATTCTCCTGTCTCAAGTTAAATGGACCACCCTGTATATTAAATAACCCAGGCAGCGACGTTAGAATGCTTTACCTGACGTTCAAACGAGTCTAGATATATTTATTTTCAATTGCAATAATTAATATGCAATGTCACAACATAATTGTATTTAAAATGTATTTAAGTACCTAATTCATTATAATTTGCAATATACGAATATTAAGATATAGACACTTTTTAATAAAATGAGCCCTTCATATTTCATTATAAATTATTTGTTTGAATTTTTCTCAAAATATATTTAATACCGTTTTATAATCTAATCGTTGGCCTGAAATAATCAAAAGATATTGTTTAATTATATATTGCTTCGTAAAGGATCTTATAAGAAAATTTTTTTTTTGACATGTAGAGAGTTTTACATTCTAATTATTTTGTTCAATAGCTGGAGGCTATACATTTTATTAGTTAACCTAAATATTTTTTAGATATTTTTCTTCATGTATCTGTACATGAAACACGATTCTAAAAGTTCTCTTGCTATTGTTGAATTAAATGTTCTATTTTTTTATAGAATTTATAGAATAATATTTAATTCAGTTTGAATTCAGTTTAAGACAACAATTATATTTCTTTTTTATACAATTATTAGAGATACGTAAATAATGACACAAATTCCCTAGATTATCATTTTTCATGTCTGATTATTTTGTAGCCACTTTGTCAATCATTGAATTCTCACAGGCTTTTTAATTGAAAACGTTAATTAATATCGTTTTGTAGCCACGGTCATAAAATTTAATTCAATTAGAAAAGTTGTGAGAGTTTAAAGTTTGCCGCATCGCGCGCGAGTGCAACAAATTTCTGCAATAATAAATTTTTATTTTCGTCCGGCGATCGAGTCGTCAAGGGGGAACTTTTTCACGACGATGCGATAAACACTTTTCTAATTAGTTTCAAGCGCTTGGGCGGTGGCGGCGTAAGATTTGCCCGGCCGATAATCCAACAACCAAAAAGCCGAAACGTAAAACAAATTAAACGAAACACAAAACATATTAATTATATCTTTGCATTGTCGAACTTACTTGCATCATTTTTCATTCGCCTTTCGCAATCAAGTGAAGCGATAATAATGCCCGGCTGTATATACCAAACAATAATCTATTGAATAACAATTTTAAACAATCGCATTTAATTTCGACGGCATATATATGCGGTACGATAAATTCATATACATATACACATATATTGGAGGATAAACGTATTTTGCAAAACTCGTTTGCGCACAAAAGCCACATGTAATAGTGTGTTGCAAGTTGCTGCAAGCTGGGCGACATTATTTTCGCTGTCACCTTCACTTACCAGCGAAAAATATGTGTGTAAACTTGTACACGATGTGACATTTTCTATGATTACGAATTGCATGCCGTGGCGATGATTTAAAAAACGATCGT
>JARJDW010018790.1:0-12815 GCA_030264715.1 Adinopsis sp. GC000173 | reverse complement strand
AAATCATTTGCTATCTTATTTGTGAACAGTTAGTTAATTATAAACTAAATGTTTTGTGCGCGTACATATGTGCTGTTATCCAATGTATGTATGGTAAATGCATCCCCACTATATATATACCAGGTCTATAACTTGAAACTTGCCGGTTTTTTTCGTTAAAGAAAACACATAATATTGAGGAAATGGCAAAATATTTTTATTCAAAATATTGCCCATCCGATTCTATACATTTACTCCATCTATCAGGCAAATTATAAATTCCATTCCAGAAAAACTTTTTCTCTTTCGAGGAAAATCATACGACGAGTCATTTTTCGGCTTTTTCAAAATTGACGAAGGGCTGCTTTGCAAGTGAGTTCCCCATTGATGCGAAAAGGTGGAAGTCAGACGGGGCGAGGTCTGGAGAGTACGGCGGGGTGATAATATTTCTCATTTAAGGGTTTTTAAAGTTTCTTTCACGGCTTTAGCGTTATGAGACGGCGCGTTGTCATGTTGTAAAATAACTTTGCCATGTCTTCGGGCCCATTCCGGTCGTTTTTCGATCAACGCATGATTCAAATTGATCATTTGTTGTCGGTACCTATCCGTATTTACCATTTCGCCAGGTTTTAGTAACTCGTGGTACACTACGCCACCTTTGTCCCCCCAAACACAGAGCATCATCTTACGGCCAAAGCGATTGGCCTTTGCAGTGGATTGACCGGCTTCACCAGGTGAAAGCCATGATTTTTTCGCTTTGGGTTCTCAAAATAGAGCTACTTTTTGTTACCCGTGACAATCCGATGCAAAAAAGACTTCCTTTCTAACCGTTGAAGAAGCATTTCTCAAACAGTTTTTCGTTGTTCCATTTGCCTGTCATTCAATGCATGTGGCAACCATTTTCCATACTTATGAATCTTTCCCATGGCTTTTCACCGTTTGCAAATTGCTGCTTGGGACATTTTAAGTGTTTTTGTCAATTGTTGTTAGGATTGCGTTGGGTCTTCATCCAATAACACCTGCAATTCCTCGTCTGCAAACTTCTTCGCTGCACCAGGACGTTCGTTGTCTGTCAAGTCAAAATTGCCACTTTTAAATTGACGAAACCATTTCTTACACGTTCTAATTATTGAAGCATGTTTCCAGTAGCAAACGGTGTGCTTGAGCTGCTTTTTTCTTAAGATTATAGAAGAGAAGCAACGAATGCCGCAAATGCTTTTTACTTGGAGCGTAACTCGCCATGTTTACTGATATAAACAACTATGAAGATATTAGTTTAACTGAATGAGATTTTGGTATTTTGGAGGTCATAGAAATGCATACATGCATCTAGGAAATGACTTATTATAAAACCGGCAAGTTTCAAGTTATAGACCTGGTATATTGATTATATTTGCCTTCTTATTAAAGATATTTTAAGAAAAGTGATTTTGCGAACACAATAATTGCAAATAATTTAACTAATTAACCGCAATTTATCATTTAAAGTACTACCTTGCACTAGATTTTAGTTATTTGAAGCGAGTACCGCATAGTTCTAGTCTATACGTTGAACCGTTTTTGAGCAAATATCCAAAAACATCATGTAAAGTGCTGTTTTTTTGCTCAGCGATTTTCAGCATTATAAAAGCATCCTCCGATTTAAAATGCATATGATTAGGCACATCGAATGTAGTAGTTTCAAATTTGTATTATCAAATTTAAAAAAACTGTAACAGTTTTACAAGAATAGGGCATAAAAAGTAAGGCGACTAATCAAGTATGCGCGACGAAATTCCCCCTTTAAGCGATCCTACATTTGCTACTGAACTTGCCGGTCAAGATCTCTAATGGTAAACTAATAATTATTGATCTGCGTTCTTCTCCTTTTATATCGTAAATTATGTGTATATCGTAAATTATATGTGCGCAAGTATAGTATCACACTTCGTTAAAATTTCAAGAACTACTAATGTACCTGAAAATGTAAATAATCAACGAGCGATTATTCGTGAAAAAATTGCAAAAAATTATAAAACCCAAATCGCATCAATTATCTTTTCTAATTACATATTCTCTGTTTTTGAATCGTTCTTTAGTTATTTTAGGTGCGCTAGTTGAATAATTTTAGAAAAAGTAATTTTTTGACGAAAAAATCAGGTGAAAAATCATCACAGGGTGTACAAAAAAGTAGATTTAAGATATTAGGAAAATCTTTGTAACCTTTTAGTCTGACTAAATTATTTGTTTTTTTACGTTTTATAAATACAATAATATTATCCAAATGAACGTCTTTGTCATATTTGGAACCATTTTAGAAAATTTACACCATCTAGTTGATATATTTGGTAAAACGACGCTCATAAGTTGTAGCCTTCAAGAATTCTAATTCTACTAAAATAGAGCTGCAGTACGTTTATATACTTTGCGCTAGTTGCTTTCGGGGCGCTTGATTTTGCTTTTCAAAATCGAAACAGTTGCTTTCTTCGACATTTTTTGTTGCTGGTACATTAAGACAAACGTTTTCAAACTTCATTCTCGATTCTTGAATCAACTTTGAAAAGCAATTAAAGAAGAACTAGCCAAAGATATTACATATTTGAAAATTGTGATACTTTGCAAAAATGATATGAATTTTTCAAAATGTAAATGCTGTTTGACTGATATTACACGTATTTTAAGACTTTACAGAAAGTGAAAGAAAGATTTCTTGTTTAGATTTGAATTTTGTCTGGGTAGATGTTGTAATTTAGACAGGCCAGGAACCATTCCTAACTAAATTTTGTCTTAACTTGTTAATGTATTATAAACGGATTAATATTTTTATTCATGTTGAAATTTAATATTATAGATTTATATAAAGTACCGTCTGATTTCTCTCTAGCGATAAATAAATAAATACAATACTCACATTTATATTGTCCATAATCATAATACATGTTCATATTTCCCTCAACTTTTATAACTTTGTTTTTTACGTTAGAATTTAAAAAATGTATAGTGTCGTTGGTACATTTTTTTGTAGACGTACCTATCAATAATTCGTTTATTACCTGCTCGCCAAATTATTTATATGTTTGTCTAGATTATTTTGCATCAATAACCAAATGATAAGAACATGATTTAATTGCACATTATTTTCACAGCATGTAAAAGTGGGTTAGAATACTTTCAAAATCAAAGGTAATATGTATTCAATTATTTACCCATAATATTTGCAAATATATTCTTTACTTTATAAAAACTATTCTATGATATTATTGGATATAAGTATGGCAATAAGTTCCGATCGTATCTAATCCAAAGAATTAAATTTTTAACAAAAAAATCCGTAAATTGATATTCTTCAAAATATATTTAAGTATTAATTGAATTTTTACATATTATTTTGTAAATTTAATGGATATGAATTTTTGTTCAAGCACTTTTGCCTTTTTGCCGATGCATGAAAATGAAAGATCGTCTTAGAATATTGGCCACCAAGCAATTATGCGGGGCGAAAGTCGAAAGTATAAAGTTCAAAACAAATTAATAGACATATTAATTAAAAGGCATCATATTTATTTGGTAAGATTGCGAGTTAGTGTACAATGTAAAATTTTACAACTATGTTGATACATATTTCTTAAGTACCTACTCGTATTTGACTAAGTAATTTGCAAGTAAGACATGTTATATTATATGTGAAGTTTAACGTGACTTAATATTCCACAACACTGTAAGGTAAGAAATTGCTTTATTAAACATCTAGAAAAATAAACGATGTTACTTTGTATTGGTTCAAAAATTAAAGAATTAACCTTCAACACTACCACAGCCGAGAGTGATCCTAATTGCCAAATTTCAAGGTGTATTAAATTTTGACATCGAACTATCATGAAAAGCATTAACTTTGCAATTTTAACGTCGCCATCAAATGGAATCGAATAAAATATTGTTTCGGATAGTAATACATGCTATTTAAAAAATACAATATTGAACATAAATGCATTAAATAGATTAAAATGATATAAATCACAAATAATACCTGTTTTAATAGAATTTCACTGATGTATCCAAAACCTAGAGTCATGATAATCCAACCCAAGAAGAATAGAGCTAAAACGACATCAAAACCCTTAAAACAAAATAATTAAATTACATTACTTAACTATTATATTATTTTACAAAAAGTAATTGAAATGCTGTTATTGACATTATTATTACAAACATGATTACATCGACGAGTAATGACCATCTCAGAAGATAAATTATTTTATTCGCCATTCTAAAATACAATAACTTGTATGAATCAGTTTCAAAGTTAATTCTTTTTATTACTCAATAATCGAATTATGAAACTTTATGCATTTAATTACATGTGTTCTTCGCATATGACTAACCATTAAACTTGTTTCCATTATTTTGTTTCTTAAATCCTCAAAGCATATTTCAATTGCAAAAATAAAAAACAACCAGTACGTTGTTATGAATATTCCGAACCATGCTATATACATAGCCGTTGCAACCAAATACAAGAGTATTAATTGTTTTAATGGAAATTGAGTTATCGCAAAACCGTATGTTCTCTATAAACAAAAAAATATATATTTTTAATTATTTATTATTTATTATATTAGTACCATGTTTATAACAAAATGGCATTGCACTGCGTGACCATCACATTGCTTCAAATTGAAGAATACAAAAAAACCAAAACCAAAAATTCCAACAGCATAGTAGAAAATTATCAGTAGGTTGTAATATATTTTCATTATATTTTCAAATTTGTAATTGTAAGTCAATAAATCATCAACTTGTTTTAAAACTACAGCTATTGTGTCATAAAGTTTTAAACAATATGCAAATATGTACAATATATAAAGTAACATTGACAGTATAACAATATTTATGCAAACCTCAGGACGCACAAATCCATATTGTCCTGGAATAATAATAAAATAAACAATGGAGAAATTGAGGTTTGATTTAGCATAGAGCGCGGCAGAAAAAGTTCTTATTATTCAAAAAATCAGTATAAGATTACTAAGATAAATATAGATATATGCTGTAAACTTCCTTAGATAAGGTAAAAATATAAAGTTTATAAGTAGTCGACATATCATTATTAGTTATGGATTCTGATACTCAGTATACAATATTAAGAATTGAGTTGGAAAGAAAGAACTTCATCAAAGCCTATTAAGATAAACTTTTCTGTATTGAAACTAGATTCAGCTTTTAGTGAGTTGCCGTTTTTCTAGCTAGATTTATTTTGGCTCGTAAAATTCAAGTTCCTATGATAAATTTTAATAATTATAGTTATTTTAAGAAATAAAATAAATAAGAATAATGAGGCTTAACAGTTTTCGAGTCTACCCAAAAGAAATCTGACTGGTTAAAATCTGAATCTAGTTTCTAATTGGAATTCAAAATTCCATGTTTAATTGAGTAATATCATTAATTTTGCTACGCCCAAACATATTGTGTATTTAGAAGCTATACAAAACAACTTTTGAAAAAGAAACTAAAAAACTTTTCTTACCTTATCTAGAAAGCACAGTACAAATTTTTCAATTGTTTTGGTCTAACCTGAAACTGAATGTTTGAAACCTATGAACTAATTCTGCTAGAATGAAACTAAACGAGACAAAATTTCACCTACTTGTAAAATCAATGATAAAATCGACCATCAGAAAAATTAAAGAAAGAAAAACGATGTAAACAAATGCCAATAAGAGTATCCTATATTTTCGCGAAGATTTGCTAAAATTAAAATAAACAATAATGTTTGATATAAGAATGTGCAAGCGACTATCTGTGAACATTGTCAATTTTGAAATGATTAAAAAAATAGCTTTTATACCTGATTATTTATTTAAATGTTTACATTATTGTCGTATTATAAATAGTAAATAACTCGCACATTTCTTACAAGGCTTAAATTGAAATTAATAATTGATTCAGACAAGAATAGCAATTTAAATTGTAGGTATGTAGCTTTTTTGATACATTTTTTGTAACTTTTAAGGCGACTTAAAAACTACAGTAAGCGGGCACAAATCCACCTATAAATATTTTTTAAATGATCAGATTATTCTTTAGATATTCGACAGAAATAGGCAACAAATATTTGTAAACAATGCGTAATATCCGATGTAAAGAGTAGTAGCAATAAAAAAAAGCTGAATTGTTCAAATGAAAATTATGTTAATTTATAGCCACAAGTTTTCTAAAAATCATCGTATATCAATTGTTGAATTAATTATTGAAATAAATAATTTAACTATATGTATTTATAAAGAAGTGACATTGAATATGATCGTATTAGCTTAGCGTAAAATAACACTAAGAAAACAAAATCCATAGCTAACATATTGTAATGAAGTACTATCATTATATTGTAAAAACGTTTAGTTATCTTTTCAACTTTATAATTGTTTATAATCCATCTATCATTGTTCTTTAAACTGGAAATTGTAACTTCTAATACAAATACACAAATAGAATAAGCATAAATGATTTACATTTTTATAACGCTTAGTAACAATCTAAAATAATCAATTATTCGGATATACTGTATAATAGGCATATAGCAAATGATATTTGTCGTTAGTGCTAATGCGGACAAACATTGTTGCATATTAAATCTAGAATACTGTCATTTAAATATTAAATTTAATAAAAAATTGATCCGAGCGAATTTTTAAAATTATCTTTTTTCAAAATAATAAGCGTGTATTTTTGATCATTGAATATCTACATCTTTTCCACCTATATTTCAGAAAGTCAATTTAATTTCAGAAAATATCAAAAGTATTTCAGATTATATTAATTCTAAAATATATAAAATTTGAAATACATTTGATTATTCTAAAATACATTTGATACTTTTTGGATTTAAATTGACGCATTCTCAAATACTACTAGAAAAGACTTGTTGCACTAATACACAATACACAATACATATATCAGTTTAATTAATGAGTTTGCGATTTATATTGATTATACCTACAAGGTTCTATAACAGTGAAATGAGCATGTCAGTACTACCAAATATTATAATTTTATTGTATTTTAGGAAACTAAATCTTACAAAGAACACTAGACTACTAATTCTTTATTCATACATTCACGAGTACAAACTAATTTTCACGCAAAACCTGTACTGAGTGTATAATATATTTGCACGAATCAAATTTTCCAAGTGTTGTATGTGTATTTAATTTATTGTCCAAAACACTGTGACATAAGAATACACTTTCTGAAACAACTAAAATATTATTAAATTAGATTTTGTTTAAAGATATTAATATGTGTATAAGTTAACCTTTAAAACAACCACATATGAAAATCTTCCAAAATATCCAATTTCCATTTCCAATAATCGTTGACATCGCATAAGCATAAATAACATCAACTTGGCTAATTTTTGATCGCCATCAAACGGGACCGAATAAAATAGTGTTTGCGCCAATAATTCATGCTAGTAAAAAATAAAATATACTAATTGATATAGAATTAAATTTTCTAATGTATACTTGTTTTGATATAATTTCACTCATCCATCCGCAACAAAATGCTAAACCTACAAATATTCCTAAAACGCCAACCACAACGACATCAAACCCCTAAACATTAAATATGTATAAGTTTAAATTATAATAATAATATAAATATTTTACTAAATATAATTTAAAAATCATTGCTGATAATAGAATTGTAAATGCTATTTGGTCGATAAATAGTGGCCATCTGATCAAATCTGTCAGTTCATTGGTAATTCTAAAAAAGAATGGTTATTTTTATGTTATTAGTTGATTCAGTTCAGTTCGTCACTCAATGATAAATTGATGTAGTTTGATGCAGTTGGAGAAATGTATTATACGTAATTCAGGATCATCAAGAAGGCTTAATTCCATGATTTTGTTTGTTAAATGTTTGAAATGTACATCAATTACATAAATGATAAAAAAATCGCATGCGACAATTAATAATTCAAAATATGCATTATAAATAACTGTACCAATTAAATATAATAGTATTAATTGTTTTATTGGAAATTTTGTTATCTTGTAACCATAAGTTTTCTAAAAATAACATTATAAGTTGTTTTGAATAAAGTAAAGAATTAAATTATTTAACTATATTTATGAATAAATGACATTGAATTGCATCATCATTGCACTGTCTAAAGTTGAAAAACAGAAATAACAGAAATCCAATTGATACCATACTATATTGCAATACACATGATAGGTAATAAAAATTTTGAGTTAAATTTTGAAGCTTGTAATTATTTAGCATCCACTTATCAAACTTTGTAAAAATTGAATTTGTAATTTTGAATGCATATAGACATATGTCGTAGTTGATTATGAAGAAAACTACAAAAAGTATGGTACCGATATTTATTAAAACTTCATCCCAAACAAAGCCATTTTGTTCTGAAAAATAATATATATTATAGGAATAAAAGTACACTACACGACAAATTTTATGTACTATCGAACGCAAAAAATTCAGAAAAAATCCAGGAACTGAAATTTTATCGATACCTGCGTTTACCTGAATTTTGACAGTTTAGACTGATTAAAGAGTATGCAAATGTTTTATTTATGGCATGGATTAGTTTCAGGTTGCTAAAATTTGGCCATTCAGATTTTTTTCGGAATTTTTTGCGTTCGATAGTACATATATTGAATTTTTTACTGCTTTACACCTTTTGCCGTAGCATTTGAGAAAGCATCAATTATATTTCAGAATAGTCATATTGATTTAAAAAAACATCAAATGGATTTCAAATTACTTATATGCATGCCTTTTGAAACACATAAAATTTGAAAGAGATTTGATTGCTCTAAAATGCATTTGATACTTTCTAAAATTAAATTGACACATTTTGAAATACAATTGAAAAAGGTGTAGTGTAAATAATCAACTTTGTGCAATATTAGTAACAAAGATATGGAAATATAGTTACCTATAAAATCAATTGTAAAATCAACTATTACAATTACTATAATTAAAAGACTTGTGTAATTACAGAGTTTCAAAAGAATACTATATTTTCGTTTGCATGTGCTGAAATTGAAATAAACTAGTTGATTTTGGATGTGAACGTATAGCTGACTGTCGGTAAACATTTCTACTGCAAACTGACTTAAAAATGGGCACATAACTACATATAATCAATTATGTATAAAACTATACATACATTACATAAATTATACATACATTAAAAATGCATACAATATATTAAACAATGCAAAGCCTTTATTTTCTTTTCGTTAAAAATTTACATAAAACTTTTATGATTTGTAACCTCTTTAAAAGAATCTTTCAGGATTCGTGCATGCGGCTTTGCTATCTATCAAAATAAAAAGAAGTCCCAGTCCGCCAGGCACAGACCCAGAAATGTTGTTTGCGGGTAATTATTAAATCAAACTACTGTCGACGGCTCATTTATCTACAGGCTTTTCAGTTGTATAATAGTCTATTTTTGTCTGGTATCTTCACATCAGTCTAGACTTGGTAATACATATAATATTACCTTGGTAATAAATGATCACATTTCTTGGTGTTAGTTTCACATTTTTTATTTTTGCTTACTGCAGTTTCGGCGTTTACCATTTTCAAAATGAAAAATGTGAAACTAACACCAAGAAATGTGATCAAGCGTTAATCGAAAATGTAATGCTAAATCGCAAAATGTTCTTATATTCTTTTTGCTAGGATACCTCTAATTATCTTTTATCTGAAATTTTCAAGCAATGTTCACAAAATACGTATCTATATTATTTCTTCACAATCTTATATTGTTTAGTAGTTTAACATTTACGTGTCATAGTTTAGGGAATTAATAGAAACTCATAAAAATGCATTAATGATTAGTTATATCTTTTATTCACATATAAACTTCACATTATCCGTAATACCTTAACGAACACTATAGACTCCCAAATGTATATTTACTCAAATTACATCGTGTAACTGAATGTGCATATGTGTATTTAATGTGACCTTACATTCCAATACATAGCGGTATGAAACCGTGAGTGCCTAAAGACTTTTCCAATTTCATGTGAAACTAACCAATAACATTTTTATATGAACTTAAAAGACCAAGTCATTGCCTATTGAAATTTATTAATGAACACTTAAAGATTATTTAAAGTTTCAAACCATCTTACTCTGGTGCAATAATTTAATTGAATTTAATCGATCCATATAAACAGGCATAAATATAATATGTAATCATTTTTTAATGTGATTTTATATTCCAGAACACGGTCACATAAGAAAATATTTTATTAAACACCTAAAACGATCGTTATTTAATTTTGGTTTTAGAAAATATGTGAGGTTATGTAAGTAGGTATATACAGCTAGCTCAGTTTTTAGTGATAATGTGCCAAAACGACCAATTTCCAATCCCATTAACAATCGGCATCGAACAATCATAAATTGCATCAGCTTAATTAATTTTATATCACCATCAAATGGTACTGAGTAAAACAACGTTTGCGATAATAAGTCATGCTAATTGAGCAGATAGAAACAAATACCTCTAATAAATATTTTTTAAATTATATAAACAACTATACCTGATCTAATAAAGTTTCACTTAACCACCCAAAACTTGAAGAGACAAAAATATATCTTGCTAAAATCACAACTAAGAGTATATCAAAATCCTTAAAATGCATTTAAATTTAAATTATATTAATAGAAATCAATGGTGGAAGTTTACCAAAAGCAACTCAAACAACACTATTGATATAGTTATTACAAATGCAATTAATACAAAAAATATGATCCATCTAAATGATGAGATCAATTCGTTTGTAATTCTAAAATAAATTATGTATAATAATTTTAATTTAATGAATTTCCATTACTCAATAATAAATAGGTGAATTTTAATGCATTGAATTATATGAGATTTTCGTCTATCATCATCAATCAAATTTACGCCCATTATCTTGGTTCGTAAATGCTCAAAACATATTTTTATTACAGAAACAACGAAAAGACAACATACAGTTGTAAATATTGAAACATATACGAGATAACAACCTGTGACAAAATAATAAAATATAATAAATTGTTTCAATGGAAATTCTGTCACTCTATAGCCGTAGGTTTTCTAAAACAAAATTGTATGAAAGTTTAATTATATTTTTCTAATGGAAAATTTAATTACAATGCTCATAAGAAAGTGACATTGGATTTCGTCACTCCCACATTGCTTAAAATTGAAAAATACTAAAAAGCAAATAGCAATAACTCCCAGAGTGTAATGCAATATTATCATTATGTGGTAAAATATTTTAGTTAACTCTTCCAGTTTGTTATTATTAATCATGCATTTATCGACTTTCTTTAAAATTGAAACCAAAACTTTGAATATGAAAATACATACGCCATATAAACATATGCCATAAGCGAACAGGAATGAAAGGATAAAATTTATGAAAAGATCTGAAAATATAAACCCATTTTGTTCTGAAAACGAACAATAAAAAATTAGCTAAGGTTTGTCTAACAATCTTCTTATACGTACTAATGGAATCAACAATGTAATCGATTATTAAAAATTGTAAAGAAACAAGTACGATGTTAACAAATATTATTAATATAATTCTATGTTTTATTTTAAATGTGTGAAAATTGTAAAATGTAATAACATTTTGCATGTGAATGTACAATGGACTTTTCGTAATCATTTTGAATTTTATACTGACGTGTAAATATGCACTATACCTAACTGTAACATATTAATTATTTATATGTATATTATATTTATAAAATAATACATAAAGTATACTTGCACTCTAATACATCTAAATATTAAATAATATTTTTATATATCTAGAATATGATATTTAAATATCGAATTTTGCTTTTCGGAATGAATCAGCAACAATAATAAAATTGTAGAATTTTCAACTAGGTTTCAGTTTAATGGTTAAGGGCGGAATTTCGGCGTGCCTGCTTGATTTCTCAGCTAACTTTTTATACCCTTTTTTTGCAAAGTTGTTACAGTTTTTTTTAAATTTAATAATGTACATTTGAAACTACTACATTCAACGTGCCTAATCATATGTATTTTATGCCCGAAAATGCTATTACAGTGCTAATAATCGCTGAGCAAAAAATAGAACTAGTCATGACATTTTTGGATATTTACTCAAAAACGGCTCAACGTAGAGACTTGAATTAAACAGCAATCGATTTAACTCTACAAAATCTAGTGCAAGGTGATATTTATATTGATTATATTTGCCTTCTTATTAAAGATATTTTAAGAAAAGTGATTTTGCGAAAACAATAATTGCAAATAATTTAACTAATTAACCGCAATTTATCATTTAAAGTACTAGCTTGCACTAGATTTTAGTTATTTGAAGCGAGTACCGAATAGTTCTAGTCTATACGTTGAACCGTTTTTGAGAAAATATCCAAAAACATCATATAAAGTACTGTTTTTTTGCTCAGCAATTTTCAGCATTATAAAAGCATCCTCCGATTTAAAATTCATATGATTAGGCACGTTGAATGTAGTATTTTCAAAATTTATATTATCAAAGGACCCCGCACAAAACACTGTGATTTTGGACCTCACTGAAATTTTCTGAAATTTTGATATGTTATAGTGTATGGCCTCCTGAACAAATATTTCCCCGGTCAAATAACTTTTCAATGTACAGTTTTTGAGATATAGAGGTTAGAAGTCACCAACTGCACAAAAGACTAGCGCTTTTGGACCTCACTGAAAAGTTGAAAAATACTAATAAGTTATAGATTGAGACATCCGGATCACAATTTACATGGTGAAAATACCTTTAAAGGGGTAGTTGTTGTGATATATAGGG
>JARJDW010018789.1:0-30660 GCA_030264715.1 Adinopsis sp. GC000173 | reverse complement strand
TTTAATTACATGTTGTTATGTCTTCAAAGATTTAAAATGCATACAAGCTATCGACATTACTTGTATTTTACATATCTGCCAAATTTAATTCGTGATCTTATTTATTGGTGTCAATAAGTACTTTTAATTAGTGTTCCTCGTTCATAAATGTGTATTCAAAGATTTATTAATTATAAAGCAATAATGATTTATTTTTCTCATTATAACATTCGTTTGCAGTATAAACAAGTTTATGCTACAACAGTTACTGTATGATTGCATTAATGTAATTTTCTACCTATACAAAATTGACTAAAATAAAGTTATTAATAAAACATTATTATTTTATGCAAAAGTACTACTTTCATAGCTCCGATATATCTACAATAATGTTGGTTTATTTATTATAAACTCAATGATTGCTCATCGCGCTTTACCTCTTCTTACGCTTGTTTCCAAAAAATCATCATCTCACAAAACAGTTATAATAAATTTAGTAAAAGTTACAATCGCTATGCCGAAGAGTTTATCTGTTAAAAACAACAAAATTCACGATGACGTTTTCATTGTCATATTGAATAATTTATCACGTAAAGCATTAATTATTTATATAAAATTATTAAATAATTTTACTATTCGTAGTACGTTCATTGAAACTTTTATTTTTCTTTAAATTAAAATTCAAAATCCGTGTTTCACGTATGTAAAAAACATTGATAACTTTTACTTATTATCATTTAACTCAATAAAAAAATCATATAATTATTAAACAATTATTTAATACTTCTTTTTATGTCAATCCTACTTTTTCTTTTTACTAGAATATTGATATACAAAATCTAGTAGATACAATTTCAATTAACAATTACTTTATAATTAATTAAAAGGATATATAATTTAGCACATTTTATAATTTATTAAATATATTTGTAGGTATATCTCTTTATAGTTTTATGAATCATAATTTAATTTTAATCAGTTATAATCATCTAAATTCCAAGCAAATTTATAGATGATAGCTCATATATTAGTTTTTCCTACGATTTTGATTTCAACATGGATGATTATAAGCCGTAACTCATAAATATAATCGTGTGTAAGTAATACTGCAATAATTTTCTTCTATAATCTAAACTTGAATACATTATCCGCAATTAAAACGACGTGTGTGTGAGCCATATATTGCGCAAAAGCGTTTAATTTCCTATATAAGATAAACAAATGTTGACAATTTATTTTTTGATAAATGAGAATCTTTATTAACCTCATTTGAAAAAATACAAAACTAAACGGTAAAATATTACATATACTTAATTGATAAAGTATTTAAGATCGTGTATATTATCAGAAAAATTTAGATCAATTTGCGACAACGATTGTAAATGGGAACGCTTTCTGTGTGTATTATAATTGGGGATTGTCGTATCGTATGTGCATGTCGCATTTTTGCTTTAATATTGTACCAAATTTGCAAAAGTGAGTGATTAAATAATAAATTAATATAATTATAATTACAGTTAATTGCTTTGTTAAATAGAAAGGATAGTTTAAAATAATTATATTTTCACTCATATAAAATTCGGCGCATTTAACAATACGCAATAAGAGCATCCGTTTTGTAAAGCAGATTTGCAAAGTTTTGAAAGAAATCAAAATCTCATCACTTCCTATCGATAATATACCCACTACGTCAAAGAAAAAAAATTTAATAAGAAAGAAATTAATGTTGCTATGCTTTCACTTTATCCTTTAAATTTTTTTTTCAAGAGTATTTAATTAGTTGCTAATCACAAAATATTTTCGCTTTTACTTTAATATTTTTCTCTTAAAAAATATTAATGCTAAAAACCAACAGAAGTGAGCAATTAAAAGCTTCCAACGGTTTCTTAATTATAAGTTTAAAGAACCACGGCGCAAAAATAAACAATAATGATGATGATGATAATGATGATAAAAAAGTTGTTATTTTAGTTAAGCATATTTACTTTCAATTTGATCTATTTGAGAAATTATAGCGCGCAATTTAACATTCAGTTGTTGTTTATATATCTGTTGTTATTAATTATACTTATTGCAGTAAAAGTGTTAATTATATGAATATTCGTTTTTAAACTTCCAGATGAAACGTAATTATTAATTGCGCATACACGCACACTATTTATTATTGTATGTAGTAAGTTACATTTATTATTTTTTTCTCGTTACATTTTCGAGTTTTCTTATTGTTATGTTCATACACGTCTAGACTGAAAGATTTTGCTTTCAATTCGATTTGTTCTAAATAATCGCGAGCGCGTTTCTAATAACCAATAACGAGTTTTATTCAGTCTTAAAATATTATGCATAATATGTATATTATAATATATTGATAATAATAAGTAATAAGCATCCGCATTGCTTTAATAATGATTTGATCGTTTTTCAAGTGAGAGTTTGTGTTGCGTCGTTACATGATTTGAAATGCTTCTGGTCGAGATTTTTTTTACTTCGATTTTCAGATACCACCGATGAGATGAAATTGAAGAAGAAGTGGGCCATGATGAAGTCACTTGGGGTCAGTTCGCACTCTCACATGTTGACCTTCACCAGTGACCCAATACGCCCCCGCGGCATTTCCGGTGCTCAACGTATTTGAGATGCTTGTCAAAGACGGCGGCGGCGGCGGCGGCGGCGTCTACGTCCTTGTCGCCGTCCTTATCGTCGTGATCGGACCGGCGGCTAATGTAACAACAACAAACGAACAACTACAACTACAACTACAACAACTTGTTACCGCTGACTGATCATAGAGTGCAACATGAAAGTAATTACCGATGTATGCTTATATGTTATTACCTGTACTGTTTGACAATTTAAGTGCTATGTTATGTGCACACCCCGTATCAGAAGTCTGCATATCGCACGGTCGCCGCATCGCACCGCAAAAACGAGGTTATAGCGTTCGCTGTGAGTGTACTGTGAGAAAGCGGTCCAAGTGATCGCCCCGCGGCCGTCATTATAGTCTTCTGGACCCAAATTGTGTTGAGACCGAAGAGTTGTTGGAGAAGGGAGCGCCTCATATATATCCGCCGCATCTCTGCAACACCATCAGACATCGATTCAGCTTGCAAAGCAAAAACATGGTTTCTTATAAAGTGGCTGGATTATTGTGCCTAGTGGCAGCAGTCTGCGCCCTTCCTGCACAGGAAGAGGCACGTGGCTCACGCAACGCCATTCACACCGAAAACGACCTTCTGGATAGCATCTATACCGATTGTTTACGCAAAGATTCCATGTCGTGTGTCAAATACAAACTATTCTCTTTCGTGGACAAGATGTTGGGACACAAGGATACCATTACAGTGACTGAAGGTGTGCAAATTGTCAAGACTGAAGGTGGTGAACCAGAAGGTGCTCCACGTGCCCTCACCGGGGATGAAACCATCGAATCGTTGATTATGAGCCGTGTTGCTCGTTTCCTGGAATCACACACAATCAAAGTCGATCTTAAAGGCAGTGAAATTGTGAATGCCGTTACCAGCACAGCTCGTTCCTTCGGGGATGTTGTGGATAGCCTTAGCGAAGATGATGCCCTTACCGAAGAAGGCCGTGGCAAGAAGAAGAAGGTCAATAAGGTCTTGGGCCCATTGATGGCCGCCGCCGCCCTCAAGATGGCTATTTTAGGAAAATTGGCTTTGGCCGCCATTGCCCTTATCGCTGGTAAAGCTCTCCTCATCGGTAAAATCGCCCTTGTTCTTTCAGCAATCATTGGATTGAAGAAACTGCTTGGCGGTCAAGGCAAGCACGTCACATACGAAGTAGTATCACATCCACAGCACTCAACCAGCCATAGTTCATCACACGAAACCGTCTACGGTGGTAGCGGAGGTGGATACGGCGGTGATGCCGGCGGCTATGGCGGTGGATCATCCGGCCATGGTGGATGGGGCAGATCATTAGACGCACAACAGCTTGCCTACAGGGGGCAAATCCAACAATAAAGTGATCGGCTAGTCCGGCCCTGTACCTGCCAATTCTCAGCGAGCCTCTAGTTCCGTTCGTCGGGCTTGGCCCGTTCTTATTTATATATTTATTATTTAATTAATTATTAATTAATAATTTATATCTATTTCTAAGTTAAAAATAATGAAATGAAAATAAAATTGTAAACAAATGAAAAATACGAAATACATGAATGAAAGCACATATAAACGACGATAAAATAAAAAAACCGACGGACAAAGAATATAAAGATACCATACTCTAGTTTGTAACTAGAAAAAAAAACACTTAGCAATAAGATTTAATTGTTATTCTTATTTTTATTATTTTATACCAGTCAATAAAACAATATTATTAAATAACGAAATTGGATTGATGAAATGAATTATTTACTAATAACGTTTTAAAATTTGTACACCTTACCCATGTAACCAACCATCCCCTTTCACCAAATTTAAATTAATTACAAACATCGAGTAAAAAGGCGTAACATGTCGACGAGGAAAGTAGGTCGGCATGTTGCATCTCACGCTGCAGTATCTTGACCCTAGAATCGAACTTTCTTCTGGAGGTAGTCTTCACACATGTGTTTATTCGAAAATGTAGAAGGGCAGGTTCAAGGCGTTTGACCTACTTTACCACACATCGCGTGTCCGTTCAAGTATGCGACCATTCCTTCTCAGTTCAGTGTCAAGGCTACAGGAAAACATCAATTAGTCAATCGATATATACGAAAACTTGTTCACCGAAAAGTGTCTTCTTTACATTATCATGGTCAAGCAGGTGGTCCATAATCGTCATCCGACACAAGTTCCTATTAAATTTCTCTTTATACTACTACTAAGACTTCAATTTCCTTCAGCTTGTATTTTTTGTATGTATGTGTAATATGTATAATGAATCAACGGGACAGCATCTGTTACCAAATCTAGGTTGAGGAGCCTTCTGTGCACGCTTTGCACGCATCCACAATGATCATCAACTTGCACTCATAACTGTATATACTGCCATTTTCCACAAGAATAAATATTTCAATCAAATAAAACTAGATTATGTTTGTGTTCGGCTTCTTCATATTGTCATTTACAATTATAATTAAATAATTTCTCTAAATGGCGGCGACCGATCGCGTAAATACTAATCAAATAATTGCTCATTTCAATCATCGATGATTATTACTATAAATTACATACTAGCGCAATTCATTTAATGACACTTTTCATATCAACGTGTGCGTTTGTAATTTCTATAATCAAAAAATGTTCAAACTGTCCTCATTTATTTAACTATTGCTATTCAAAGTAGTAGATATATTAAAATTCAAGATTTTGGTAGTAATTTAGGTAATAATTGTAACAGTAGTATTTATATACATACAATATAATGTAGGCAGGTGTAATTATCATTTTGTAATTACAACAACGACAGCACCTGTGGATACCATTTAAATTCCATTATTGTTGCTTTGAATATGTTAATGTTTAAAAAAGCGCTACTGCAAAAAAGTGCTACTTCAACAAACTAGAGATTGTTGTTAAACTTCATTCTTTTAAATCATAGATGGCATGAAACTATTCTACATTAATATTATTATTTGTTTACCATTTGAAATAGCTAACGGCGCTAAAAAGAGTAAAACAATTGTTGTTGCAGATTTCTTCGTTGGCCAACAATAGGAAACTTTCATATTCTTTTACCTTCTTTTTTTAAACTGGCTGGCTTAATAGAATTCCGCAACTTGCTCCAAGATGGTGGTATTTAATTGAACAACTTCCTTTATTAATTAAAAATTATTTATTCGCCATTCATTTACGCAAACATTTACATTAATAGGTGACATTCATATAGAGAATAACTTATAAATAAATATAATATAATATATATTTTATTTTATTTTGTTGCTGCTTTCTTGTTTCGAAGAAATGCATTGTTCATCGTCACCTCATTAAATTTTCTTACTCTACTTACACAATTAACCATTACGTTGAACGATGCTTAAATCTTGCTAATTATTATTTCCTTATACATACAATTAATGAAACAACACATTTATCAGTCTAACATCCGCATTTTATATGCAAACTGTATGTTTTCGGGATATATAATATAGGTGGGTAACAAGTTTTTTTCTTCTCCTCTCTGACGACCGCGCGCTCCAAGTTTTATCATAAAAATATTTCTGATGCATTAAAATTTTTTATAACGTTATTTTTTAATGCTACGTATAATGAAACTACCGTGATAAACTATTAGGTTACCATCTAGTAGGCGATAATTCCATGTGTTAAATTCTTTTCGCATTCATCTTGATTAAGTTTTAAAATAAACAAGCTAGCTTTGAATAACTCTAACCACAAATTTGCTATAACATCAATTCCATTTCCTCAAATTATAGATTTTCTTAAATTTGTATGTGATTTTGTAATTTAGAATGTAAATAATAAATAAATCGTCCAGTTTGTTTGCATTTTTAATCCAATTCCAGAAAATCTAGATTAAATATAATTCTGTCTAGCAATTAGCAAATTTTACTTTAATGAATAAATTATGTTTTCTTCTTAGATTTTTTTATTGTCCCGTTACACTTAGCATACTTAAAAATGAAATTGTAATAGTTTGAAGAAAAAAATGTAATTATTTACTTCTATTAGCAAGTTTAATTTGTGTGCGCGATAGCGTTATGAGAAAAATTATATGCATAAAATTGTCGCGCACTAAATTAGAACCAGAATTTATAGGAGTCGTTTATATTTTAGTTCAAAAATTATAACAGGAAATCGATTTTTATAGAAACTATAATATATTTGTATATTTTATTACTAATGCATAGAAATTAAAAAGTTGTGACAATTTTTTCTCTCTAATTTTTAATAGAAAAGTTGCTGAGTTATGAGCATATTATTGCGGTCACAGATGTGATAATTTTGTTCAAAAAAAAATCTATATAATATAATAATTTTTAAGCTAGATATTAATTAGTTTAAAAATCTTAAAATAAATCACAATGTTGATGCTATTGTTTCCTATTATTAACGGCAAATTGGTTTTTCGAAAGAGATAGTTTTCTGTGGTTTATCTATTAAATTTCAATAAGTCCAGTTTCATCACTTCTACCACAAAAACGCGTTAAAAGTAATAGTTATCTTCTTCAACTGCTAATTAAGTAAGGTATTATAATATGCGTTGCTTTATGCACTATTTATATTTTTTTTGAATAATAATAAAGATATAGCTGCAATTATTTCATTGTCAAACATTATAATTTAAATAGTAAACCATATAACCTAAATATAATTTGTTTTTACTAATATTACTTTTTAAATTAACTTTCTTAGCTGGTAGTAGAGTCTACACTTAACTGATTTTTTGCCTATTATTATAAAGATGGTCTACCTACAAATTGTTTATTTTCTCTGTGTAATGGCAATTTAAGAAACGATAGTAATTCGTAGAAAACTTAAATTGAAAAAATAATTTTTTTATTTGACAACTGTTGCAATTATGTATCTACATTTTTTTTAAGTATGTATGATTTTACAAGAGACAAAATAAAAATTACAAGTTAATCTTAATTAGTGGTTTTGATATCTAACATTTGATTATTATTATCATCGGAGCAGAGAGAGTTTCGATAATGTGTTTATATAAGGATATGATATACTTCTGAATTATATATAATATTAGTTACCATCATATAAGTATAAAGATTTTTTATAAATATAAATTTATGAAAACCACAAAACCAAACGTAATAAATGAAAAATCAATTACAGTAAATAAATATTTAATGATTTTGCATCACAAAGATCGAGTTGTCTATTTATATAGGATTTGTTCAATTTTTAGGCTTTAGGACATAAATATATAGAAATTATTTACTTATTCTGATGATGACAATTTAACCCAAATGTAAATAAATAATTAAATAATCTAGACTTGTGCCTTGAATTAAATTATTTGACAATCGTTTAAATCGTTTATCTTGAGTTAAGTACACATAGGTGTACATACATACATTACATACATGTGAATAGTTTTTACATAGAGTTTATGTTTATAATAAAATATAATATTATATTATGTCCTGATGAAAAGACCAAACTATTAGGTCTTTTACCATACCTCCAACAAGTAGAATCAAACGTATTAAATATTAATCTGTAGCAATTAATAGAAATACTATACATTAATTTATTTTTATGTTGCAAATTTGTAGATATTATCTACCTACATTTTAATAACAAATAAAAAGGTACATTAATTACAATAAAAACACTTGATACCATTTAAATTGTGTGTGAAAACAGTATAAAAATTATTAGAACTCAAAGATAAATTAAGTGAAAATTAAATATAATATGTTACATGTTTATTCTTATTCATATATGCAATGTTATTCAATTTACAAATGCAGTTATGCCATTTCATTTTTTTTTCTTCTACTTCTACAACAAATACTGTATTTTTTTATGTAAATCATTGCCAGTTATGGAAAACGCAATATTACGTATAATGTACAAAAAATATATATTCTATAATTTTGTGTGTAGTAAGTAATGAATTAAGCATTAAGTTTCAATTTTAGAACTAACTAAGTAATAATTACGATAACTATTAGTCAGCAACATTTAATTGAACGCATTCGCTTATATAAATTTTAACATGTTTTACAACGTGTTACCATTTGTATTAAATTAAGAACTTTGGTAAATGTTATAATATTTAGAATTGTTAACACTATCTTAATTATTAATTTCCAGTGAATAAATAACATCCATATGGATTCACTTTCTTGCCAAAATATGAAATACAAACACATTGATATTGTTTTCCTTTAATAAATACTCTTATTCATAGCTAACTTGCAAATAGAAATATTTAAAGACATTGCACTGTATAAGTGTATACAATTGGGTTAAACATTTTGTTTCTTTTTTAAATAGGAATATATTAAATAATCAACACTATGCGTTTGTGGATATTTAAAATGTTTCTAGAATTTTGTTGTTTTCTTCGAAAGAATCATATTATTCTATTTAACAATATATATTTTTTGTTAAACATTATAATTAAAGATCAAATTAAGAATACAGTTTGGACTGAACAAGTTATGTATTAAAGATTTTGTATATAAATATTATTTTAAAATAAAATAATGTCAAATACATATATTTTATTGCACGTTAAAGCTTTAATTAATATATTTTATAATTCCTTTAAGATAACGAACAATCGTGCGATTATCTTAACTAGCCAAAAATATAATACAGCAAATTTCACATCTTTGTTTAAAACATGTTCAAATTAATGATTCAAGCATTTTGATAGCTGTGAATTGTTACAGAATAATGATACTTGTTTTAGAAAAAATGTATTCTACACATGTTATTTATTCACTGAAAGTTGACAAATAAAATCTTAATAAATAAATATTTATTTAAATAATGAAATATTGTATATAGATATGAGTATAGTGCATTTAAGGTTAGTCGTCTTACTGAGCATACGTGTTACCAGCGTGTTTCATTGTACAGTAATAATTATATTTGTTTTTATAATTTAATTTAAGTAACTTTATAACAACATGTAGATTTGTTATTCAGAGCATTTTCCTTCTGAGATCTTGCATAACAATGTACTATGTAATTATTCAAACATTAAACAATGCCTTACACTATGTTTTTACTTTTTTTCTAAAATTGTTTAAAAATGTAAGTATAATAGCAGTAAGTGCTTCCACTTTACGCACCTAATTTAATTTGGCTCAGTTTATGCGATGCGATAAATAAAACGAGCAACAAATTTATTTAAATTTCTATTCACGATGCACTTCAGCGTGAAATTTTATGAAACTCTAAATTAGTTGCTAAAAAGATAACGATCGCTGGTGAAATAACGATCTGTTAATTAATTTAAATTTAGAATTTCACGTATTTGCCATAATTATGCAAACTATTGGAACTTTTTAAAAGAAAAAGTAAGTTAATGTATTATTGTGATACTCTTTTTATATTCATACGCATATATGAAAGGAAATTAATTTTTTCTTTTAATTTGCCCCAGTTATAGTACAGATATAATAATGACAACATTGCGGTAAAAAAATTGTTGGTGGAAATAAACGCGAAATTTTACAGGAGAAAAAGCAAAATGGAAAAATCCCGTTCATATGAGGTATATCTACGCAAATATTATTTTCACTTGCATTAAGGAAATCTTGTGTGTAGCAAATTGCGCGTTAATTAATAGATAAATTATGCTAAATTAACATGTAGCGTAAAAAATATATCAAAATGTCAGAGAAGAGTAATTAGTCATTGGATTGATCTGACAATTTGATTCATAATCGCAAAAATTTCTAATATTTTTCGCATTTGGTGTCAAAAAAATGTTTATGGAAATAAATCCTGTTCATACATAGACCTATATCTACGCAAAAATTATTTTCACTTGCATTATGGAAAACTTGTGTGGCAAATTATGCGTCAATTAATGTTAACATATATAAATTATGCTAAATTAACATGTCCGTAAAAAATATATCAAATTGTCAGAGAGCAGTAATTGTTTATTGGATTGGGCTGACAATTAGATTCATAATCTCAAAAATTTCTAATATTTTTCGCGAAGTTTTAGAGAAGATAAAGCAAAATGAAAAATTTTCGTTCATACCTATAACTACCCAAATTTTATTTTCATTCGCATTAGTGTGGCAAATTATGCGTTAATTAATGTTAACATATATAAATTATGTTAAATTAACATGTAGCGTAAAAACTATATCAAAATGTCAGAGAAGAGTAAGTCATTATTTATTGGCCTCACAATTAGATTCATAATCGCAAAAGTTTCTATTATTTTTCTCATTTTGTATCAAAAAGAATGTTTGTGGAAATAAACGCAAAATTTTACAGAAAAAAAGGCAAAATGGCTTAATCCTGTTCATAGAAATATTATTTTCACTTGCTTTAAGGAAAACTTATGTAGTAAATTATGCATTAAAAAATGTTAATGTTAATCAATTATGCTAAATTAACATGTAGCGTAAAAAATATATCAAAATGTCAGAGTGGAGTAATTATTCATTGGATTGGCTTGACAATTAGATTTATAATCGCAAAAATTTCTAATATTGTTCGCAATTTGCGTCAAAAAAAATGTTTGTTGAAATAAACGCGAAATTTTTCAGGAGAAAAGGCAAAATAAATAAATTACCTAAATATTATTTTCACTTGCATTAAGGAAAACTTGTGTATAGTAAATTATGCGTTAATTAATGTCAAATTATACTAAATTAACATGTAGCGCAAAAAATATATCAAAATGTCACAGTAGAGTAATTATTCATTGGATTGGTCTGACAATTAGATTTATAATCGCAAAAATTTCTAATATTTTTCGCATTTTGTGTCAAAAAAATGATTGTCTAAATAAACGCGAAATTTTACAGGAGAAAACGCAAAATGAAAAAATCAACCTAAATATTATTTTCACTTGCATTAAGGAAAACTTGTGTATAGCAAATTATGCGTTAATTAATGTCAAATTATACTAAAATAACATGTAGCGTAAAAAATATATCAAAATGTCATAGAGGAGTAGATTATTCATTGACCTGGCAATGTGATACATAATCGCAACAATTTCTAATAGTTTTTGCGAAATTTTACAGGAGAAATAGCAAAATGAAAAAATCTCGTTCATACATACCTATGTCTATATCTACCCAAATATTATTTTCACTCGAATTAAGAAAAACTTGTGCAGCAAATTATGCGTTAATTAATGCCAACATATATAAATTACGCTAAATTAACATGTAGCGTAAAAAATATATCAAAATGTCAGAGTGGTGTAATTATTCATTGGCCTGACAATTAGATTCATAATCTGCAAAAATTTCTAATATTTTTCGCATTTTATGCCATTAATTAGCAGCAGCGAATCAATTTTTTCTATATAAAATCTAAAGTAGGCAAGTAAATTAACGACCTTTTAATCACTGGAGTAATTTATGAACATCTGGCGATTTTTTCCACAATTTATCTCGGCGGCTAAAGAATGCGTTAAATATACAAAATTATGAAGTAACATTATTGTTTAAACAAATTTTTAACACATAATATATACACAAACAGGATGAACGTGCAGTTTACATTTACTTGAGGCGATATTATTTACTTTCATTTGTGTCGAGTGAATTTCATTTGAGCTAATGAAAAGTACTTTCTTCTTGCATCATCTTTTCATATTATTAATCACAAACCAAATTTTTTGTTTACTTCATCCATGTCAATGTTTTAACTTGGTAAAAAAAGAGTAAAAAATGATTTGTCTTATGCTTAATAGCATTAAAAGTAGGACTTTATGCTTAAATTATTTTACTTAAAGCACATATAACTTTTTTATTTTAAATTATTGTATTTTATAAAGCTCTATTAATTTTATTTCTAACAAAATAATACCCACATATAATAATAATAATATGAAGATAATAGGCAAAACAAATAAAGCATTTATTCGTACGTGCACAGTACGATGATGATACGATATATTTGCATTTAGGTAGAGGTACAATATAAAAGTAAATAAAATGTTTTATTCATACATGAATTGTTCGATATCAATAAATCTAATTGAGTTTGTGGTTGAAAAATTTTAATAGAAAAGAATGTTTAGTTGGAAACCATGACCCCTATTCCAAAGTGAATAATCCAGTTAGACGATACTAAAAGTCCATACAAGTAACATCCTGAATGATAGACAAAGTGAAAGTTCTAATAGTTGGGCGTTCCATTGAAAAAAGCACAATTTTATTAACAAAAAATGTTAACATGAACTCGTTAATAAACTTGAAAATTTCTTAATTACGTTAATCTCCCACGCACACAAAAACAAATTTCACTATTCTCAATGTACGTAACATATTATAACATTAAATAAATTAGAATTTACAGATTCCAGATTTTTTAGAAACTATGTAAAATTACGCTCAAATTATAGGAGCATATTATATTAAAAATTTAAAGTTAAATTTCTCCCAAATATAGAAAGTTATTAAGCGATTTGTAAATTGTAAAAAAAATTAAGAAAGCAAAATTGTATATATGTTTCACTTACATGCCTACCTAAACTAATATGTATTATATGTTGTGCGTAAGTACTTGTTGACAAAAAAATGGGAAATAAAACTGATGAGGATTTTGTTGTTTAAGTAGAACATACAATACACGTACATTTACGAAATGCGTCGTATATGTGTAGGTACATTACTTGTATTAATAATAATTGTTCATGATTAAAAGAAAAAATTTATGTACTACCGTACCTATCTTTTATTTCAAACGAATTTACGACGTGCTTATTTAAAATGCAAATGATAACATGTGGTGTTTTTTATATAAAAATAAAGTTGCAAAAATATTTATTTGTAACTGTAAATTAAAGAATTAATTGTAATTTATCTAAAAGTTTTCTAAATAAGTATCTTATCCTGTTGCCGGTGTATATTTAGGGCAGTGGGTCAAGTCAAGGAACGATCATGGTCAAGGCGTTGGTTCTCCGTTTATACACGTATAATTGCTTCCCTTTCGTCTCTCTTCGCCAAGATCAAGAGCACAGGCAAGCAACTATCTTAAGCAACATCATCAATGGATGTATATGCATTACTTTCAACGCGCCGGAGAAAGTCATTTTTGCGGATGTCTCATCTCGTCTAAAGGTGCAATGTCCGGTCGAATTAGTCATTAATTTGTCATCATCACAAATCACAATGAATATTGTTATTCAATTTGAGGTTGAAAATATGTGACGCGATTATCATACAATTGTAATTAAATAAGAAGCTATGCAAATAAATTTCCATGTATAGGTAGTGTATATAGGTGGCTACACCCTACTGACTGACTGACTGAGTGTGTCCACGTCCAGCCCAGCCAGGTATCATCTATTAAAATAATAATTCTGTCTAAGAGCAAGTTTCTCTTTGTATACGGCCTTGGTTGAGGGCGTTTACTGTCCGATTTGGTCCACTTAGTGATGTTTCTACATATGAAGCTAATTAACATGCTCGGTTAGGTTTTGGTCTACTTGCAGAACTAAGCTCGCATGCTAAGCTAATATAGTTTATTGTGAATGTACAATGTTTGCTGAATATGTGCGCCTTACATACGGAAAATGTTTGATCTGTTTTTTGTCTCGGTCAGACGATTCGGTAAGACAGAGAGGGGTTTCATCAAACAATACGGCGTTGGCCGTCTTATAGAGGGGATAAAAAACTCTGATCCGAAAAGAAATTCCTTTGGTGGGACCAAAACTCTTGCTATATATAAAAGATTCTAGTGTAAGTGAATCCATATCAGTTACCTCAACATCAACATGTTCTCAAAGTGTGTGATAATAGCGCTTCTCGCTACCTCGGCTTGGGCTCGATCAACAGCATCGACCATCAATGCCATACCGGAAGAAACCCCTCGTGCAGATGAGGGCACATCGTACCTTGGTGATTTTAAGTTTATGTATAAAGTGTATCAAGAATGTGCCGCTACCGAGCTTACATCATGTTTGAAATTGAAACTGATTGCTGCGATGGATCGTGCTGCACGTTCATTCACCCAAGTGCCAATATTTGAAGGTGTTAGTTTTGTTAAGGAATCGACTGCTGCTCCAGAGACGGCGCCAAAATCCGAAGCTGAAATCGAAGCTCAATTGCCACGGGCGATGGCTGAACGCGACACCGCCTTAAACAATCTCATCTTTGAGAAAATTGGATCCTTCTTGGAATCACACACATTACAAGTACGTTATTTACAAACATTAATTGAATCGTTATCATTGTTAACGTAATTTATATTTAATTATAGGTTAAATTGCCAAGTGCATCAGAATTAGCACGATCATTCAATGGAGAAGAGCGTGGCAAGAAGAAGAAAATGCACGGTCTGCTTTTAGTTCCATTGATTCTTGGAGGCACATTGGTACCGTTAGCTCTAGGAGCTTTAGCTTTACTCGCTGGTAAAGCTTTAATCGTATCCAAACTTGCTCTCGTTCTTGCAGCCATCATTGGATTGAAAAAGCTAATCCACCACGGTGGTGGTCATGAAGAAGTTGTCGTTTCAGGTGGACATGGCTCTGGATGGGGACGCGCCTACAACAAAGAGCTTGAAGCAGCAGCACAGCAGCAAGCATACAGTGCATATGCCCCAAAAACACCATCAAGCTAAAGTCCTAAAATTTTTTTAAGAAAAACGAATCAAAAACGTAACTTATTTATTTGTAATTTAATTTATTTATAACAATTTATTTAATAAAAAATAAATTAAAGCGATGTAAGTAAAGACTTGAATAAATTTAATTTTTTTATGGATTCGTCGTCCAATTTGTCATTTCACTTTTACTTAATCATCCATCTATCAAAACATAATAATTACCATTGATAATCGGCTTATCAAACGATTAGCACAACAAATGGTTTAAAGTAAACCAGACCATTGACCTACCATATGCATTACATGTTTAATTGTTGCTGCTCACAGATTCATTTTCCACACTAAATATGAAAAACGCTTTTAAGATGTGTAATTAATTTACCGCATGCATGCAATATGTTTTATTTATTGATTTATATATCTATATATACTCGTATACATATATATAACAACATAATGTATTCGCACATCTTTCATGCAACATTATTGAAGTTAACGGTTCATTCGCTGTGCATAATTAAATCAACGTTTAAACACACACCACACACAAAATATATATTGGTACGATCCACTCATATCTTTTCATTTTTAATTCCTGTGACAACTTTTGTATTGTACATATTCAATTAGAACAAAATCTAATATGTTAATAGAGTGGAACGTATTCATACATACGTACTTTTTAGATTAAATAGAATGAAGTCATGACGACAATGCTAAACGGAATAAAATGATGTATCAAACCAAAATTACTTTGCCTCAAATGTTAATTCAATTCTACCATATAAATCTTACTTTTTATACATTTTTATTAATCGTGAATTTACATTCTGTAACACTCAATTAATAAGATTATTAGTTTTCATACGTAAGTTTTAGATTAAATAGAATAACGTTATGACGACAATACTAAACGGAATAAAATGATGTATCAAACCGAAATTACTTTGCCTCGAATGTTAATTCAATCCTACCATATTATAAATCTTTTTATACATTTTCATTAATCGTGAATTTATATTCTGTAACACTTAATTAATAAGATTATTAGTTTTTATATGTACTTTTTAGATTAAATAGAATAAAGTCATGACGACAATGCTAAACGGAAAAAAATGATGTATCAAACCGAAATTTCTTTGCCTCTAATGTTAATTCAATCCTACCAGATTATAAATCTTTTTTTTTATACATTTTCATTAATCGTGCATTTATATTCTGTAACACTTAATTAATAAGATTAATCGTTTTTGTCACACATAGTTTAAATAATAATGTTCAGCATGTGTGTAGGCTGTTTACAAGCAATTAAAAAAAAATTACGTATAGGTAGGTATATAAAGTAAAGATTTTCCGTGATTATGCAAATTTGCATTCTTGCCACCAATTCTTTTCAAATATGTAATTAGAATGTCTTTTTACAATTTGCAAGCAGTTGTCAAGTATCACGCGACCTTTGTACTTTTACAGCTAAAGATTTAATGAAATTTATGAACTGTATATGTGTACGTATGTGTATGTGTATGCATTGAATCATTGATAAACGAGAAAAACTACATAAAAACAGTTAATTCCATTTAATAACAAACAAACAAACAAACAAAACAATACCACATTGAAAATAACATGCAATTACTTAATATTTACAAGTTTTTTTTAAATGGTTGACAATTGAATGAGAATGTTAAAATTCCGCGTGCACAAAAAAGCAAACGATTCATTTAATTTTTCGTATCTGGGTTGAATACATAAGCAATTTAAAAGCAATATTCAATTTTACCGACAAAAAAAATTGGTGAAATTTCGGAAATTGAAATATGAATTGCCAGTTCTGTTAATAAAATTCAATATTGATTAGCCTGCTATTATTTTTTACAACTCTTTATAATTTAGCATACATTATTATTATGATTATTTTCAATTATATTATCATGCATGTTATACTTTCGTGCAAGTCTACTCAATTTTGAAACGTAACAAGTGCAACTAGTAAAAAATCTATTTAACAACAATAAATAAATAATTAATTAAATAAATAAATAATAAGTAACCCAGTAAGTTAACCGTAAATAGTAGTAATAAAAAAATTAATTTATGAATTATTATTATTATTAACCCAACCTCTATAAGGTAACTCGGATGTATCTACAATTGATCTATCATGATGATCTTCATAAATTGGATGTGAAATGACTTCATATGTGCTACGCTGATGATGATTACTGTCAACTATTTTCTTCAACATTAGTATTACTCCCAAAAGGAGCGCTATTTTGGCAACGATTAACGCTTTAAATGCCAATAGACCAATTGCTTTCAACATGATTACTCCAATTGTAGCCGCTTTCATCTTAAACAAAAGTAGGTAGGGAAGTGATTTTTTTCCTTTCTTCTTCCGACCTTTAAAATGTAGAGAGAAAAAATGCATATTAATGATAATGATAATGAATAACAAATGTGTGCAAAAATACGTTTTGTCGTTTTGTTAACTAATTATACATCTAGAGCAAGCGGAAAGAAAAACGATGATGAAAGAAACAAAAAACAAGGAGAGAAATGCGTTCACTTTATGCATATACATATCTATCGATGTGATTATATTTTTCAAAATTTAATTTATATAATTTATTAATATAACAGGAAATTATATGCTAATATTTAAAATTAAATAAATAAAATAGAGATATAAAAGATGTATAGAAGTAAATAAAAAAAAAAACTAACCTTCATCAATTTCCTTACTATCGTCTTCATTCTCCAAAGACCGTTTTAGTTCCCGTATGGAATCTTCTGGTACCTTGAACTGGAAGGTATGTGAACTCAAGTAATCTATAATCCTATCCATTAAAACAGCATCTAAAGCTTCTTCACGTGCCTTTGGTTCGTTTGGCAATGCAGCAGGATTAAAATATCGCGCCGATCGTTTAACTCCTTCAACAGGACTAATAATCAATCCATTATTGTATGTCGCAGCATTTGGCAGACGTTCCAAATACTTGAGAGCTCGCTCCTAAAGTAAAATATGTTTTATGCAAGAATAATTAACGTGCTGCTAACAGAAACTAATTAAAAGCGTTTAGTAAATACACAGAGAGAAGCGTGCGTATGGGTAATTAATCTATTTGTTAATTAGTCACTCTCACGTTATTAATCGAAGAGAAAAACGGATTAATAAATAAATGTTACCAACCTTAACACAAATTGTAATTGGTTTATCGCTACACTCTTGTATTAAATTCATTGTTTCTTGAACGAAATCATCTTCTATTTGTTGTGATTTAACGCCGCTCGCGAAGAGCATTAACGACACAAACACGACACCCTGAAGATTCATGTTTCAAGTTCACAGGGAGAGCGCAAACTGTTGGAGTCGGTGAAGAGTCAGTCCCTGTTATATCAGGAATTACATGTCTACTTTTATTTACCATAAAGATACTAGTTTTTCCTTCTATACGCAATGTAGTACAATGACTATTTACTTATCTAGTATTTACTGTCTGCTGGGCTAAAATTTACTGTAAGGTAAATGGCACGTTTGTCATATGCACATTATTAAACCTTAATCACTCATGCTTACTTTTCTTTACAGTTATTACATTAACTAATTAATAATTTTACTTTAACTCAATATCTGTAATTATTTTTCTATTCAAGAATTTTTATTGGGTTACCTAGACGCTACGTTTTGCTTTGCTTTACGCTGAACTACAATACTAATAAACAAATAGATTGAATTATTAATTATTACTGATTTTGCACAGACATTGGTACATCAAATATCTAATTATAAAAAACGCAATTAATCTATGCATAGCATACACACACTAGAAAAGTGCAAATAATTGCTGCATTAATTATAAATAATGAAACATCGTTTAAAATTTTATGGCTATTTACACAAATATTTAAAAGAATAAGTGAGTATAGGAGGTATTATATCAAATATTTAATGAACCATTCATAAAAAATGCATGATATAGTAGATAAATAATAATTATCTGTCAATGCGCTAGAATTCTAATTGTAGCAACATTGTTTATAGCTATTAAAGAAAAATTATAAATTAATATTTATTGATAGGAAAATTAACTGTGACAGTGTTACAACAAAATTCACAATTTGTTTAATTAATATTTATAAATTTAATCTACTTTTCAGCATTCATGCATGAAATAATTACACTACAATATGTAATAACATAAATAATACTTTATGCTAAACACTCATTTTAATAATTACCACTTACAGAATTAAGTAGCGGCCAAAGTGGTTTTAATTGCTAACTGTATATTTGTCACTAAATTGTACACCAATTAACAATAGTGTTATTAAAGCATTGTGTTAAATGATCATAATTTCCTGCAAAAATGTCTGTCACCTTAATAGTTACGTATAAAAGCTGTGTTTTATGACCGAAATCTCTTGACAAGAAGAAGAAGAAGAAGAAACAAAAACAGAAAGAATGAAAGAAAAATATCTCAATGATATGTTAAATGAAAATCATGAGGAGTTTTGTGTTGTTGTGTACAGTGCAGTAGCTCAAAGACAAAAAAGCGATGTTTATTTGTATTTTTGCATGCTGACCTAAATTTTATAATGCAACGTTGTGCGTTTTTTTTTTCTTCTCCTGCTGCTGCTTATTTTCAGGCATACCTACATATAAGAAGCATTTAATATGAATAACTTGTACGCGTTTTATATTTATTTGTCATGTAAATATACATTTTCCAACAGTATCCTATAATTTAAAACAGTTTAATTTAAGCTAATCTACAGTAAGTTGCAAATTGTTTTTGTTTCATTTTGTTCTTTTTACAAAGCCTAGATCAAGTGTACCGTAAGTGCATGCCAGCAATATAAAAGTTGGTGATAAAACTTGATGTTCCACACATACACATAGGCAGCAGGAAATTCTTCGAATAGAAAAACGATTTGCCGTGCGTATACGACACGACGACGTAGTTCCGAACCAAACCAATCCAATCCAATCCAATGTCTTTAAAATCTAGATAAAGCAACAAGCAACGTCGTTTCCACTAAACCGAACCAAAAAATTGCTTCTTTTATTTAACGTTGATGTGTTAAATACATCAATTCCGACTTTCTTTTGTTTAATTATCGAGAGTTTTTTGGTGGAATATAATCACATGAACATTCTAATTAGCTTCAATAACATTGTAAAAAATCTAAAGAGGAAGTACACTTTATGAACATCAGAGGAAAGAGAAAGCATTGTCAGCGCATTGTCAGTGTGCAAAATGTTTTAAGAAGCTATTTGGTACACATAAAGAGTTCATTTTGCGGCGTACTTAACTATTATCACTTACATTAAGAGTAAATACGGCGCTTAGATGAAATTACTTCATAACCACTCATTATTTACCAGCCGTCAATTATAGAATATCACACTGGGATCAGCGACTGCTTTACATTTTATATCTACGCAAACATTTCACTTGTGTGAACTTGCAAATTTTTTACGATGGAGAGCACAAAGATGCGAATTTTTTTTATCTAAAATTGCTCCAATTAATTCAAGACAGCACTTTCACTGGATGTAATTCAAAAAATCGCTCACACATAACAATACTTAGTATATAAGTTGATGTGTGGGTGTAAGAAAGTTTTGTCACATGCAGAATGTTGCTGGAAAAAGTTGCGGTGGTCGTGCTAGTAGTGCTAAACGTCGTGGCGATAATTCGCGGTGCAATCAATAATCCAACCACGGCTACCACAGCCGATATTTTCAAAGAATGCATAGCGAATATGCCGCAAGCTTCGTTCGGATACTGTATAGGATACGGTGCGCTATCAAAATTACAAACGATTGATAGTTCGCCGGAGTTTGATCTCGTCGATGGACTGACGTTTACGCGCGACGAAAAAATGTATCGCGAAGGCTACAATATTTTGAATGAAGGAGATCCAAACAGCTTCAGGTAAAGAAGTAGAAAGCATAGATATAGATAGATATTTATGTCTATTAATTATTATGATTGCTAGTAGCAACGTATTACACATGTTTATTAATAGAAATCACATATCAGTCACTTTTATCACAACCTATTCTAGAATCTACCTTTACGAAAGACGCATATACTAATAAATTAATCTACATATGTAAGAATAGTAAATTATAGTTATTTGTGGACAATGCAAATTAGTAATAATTCTCCCATTAGTGAGGTTAAAATGCTGTATTTCTAAATGTTTCTAACATTTCGACCAAAAAAAACAAGGCTGGCAGTGCTTTATTCTTTAATTTTCCTGGATGGATGTTCCTCACATTTTCACGAAAAAAAAACAAGATTGGCAATTCTTTTTACAATTGTTCTTTACTAACCTATATCAAATCACATATCAGCCACTTTTATCACAACCTATCTATTTTAGAACCTTTAAGAAAGAGGCATATAGTAATAAATTAATCTAGATATATGTAAGAATAGCAAATTATAGTTATTTGTGGACAATGCAAAGACACTTATTTTTTGCGCCGCATTATTTTTACGAATGTATAAAATGAGCTCTAATAACATTCATTTAGAATGAAAACTTAGAAGGCTCGAATTAATATGACATATTTTCTTATATTCCTTGTAAAAACTTTACAGTTTCAAATTGCACCAACACGGCCATTGTTTTAATTTATTTTAAATTGTGGAAAATATTTTGGTAAAAAACCAAACAATACAAATTGTGTTTGAATTTAATTCAATTATCGTCTAACGTTTCATAGAAGCATAGTCGACTCGGTAGGACAGATTTTTTCGCGACGTAGCATGCGATGGGATATGGGATTTTTACATCCTGGTTTAGCGTTACGAGTGGCACCTTCTGCTTCCACACCTGGTGGCGTGCTCGAATTTATAATGGATCCGCATAGAGAGGCTGCGTTTCCGTCACACTCCGTAAAAGAAGTCAGCACCGGTAAGCGAAACAAGAAATAAATAAAAAGTTTATAGCAAAACCTGCTGCACTCTAGTAGCAGAAAGACTACACGAAGCGTACTAACCTTGACCGTGACCGAGAACTTGAAAGAAGCAGATGCGGTTCTTCCGCAAAGTAATGCGTATAGTAATCTACAATTTTACTAATTAACAATAACAAAATAATCAATTATATATTCAAATTAATGCTATTGTAATTTGAGGTCCAATTGCATTATTTAATTTAAAAAGAACTTTGAGGTTAAATTTTTAGTTTGTAATTTGTTTAAGAGATGCCGCCACAATCGCATTAAAAGAAATTCAATTTTACTTTTAGCATTTAGATAATTCGGTATTTGAAATTACATTTTAAAATTGATTGAAAGATCTAAATTATTTTCAATATTAAATATTTGACTGAAAATCTTTTTGGTAATGAGTTTGAAGTAAAGAGAAAATGAGTAAAAAAGTGTCATAACGGTCATCACCAATTATCATATAATAAGCTTATGGTGAGAGTGAGAAATGCTTTGTTCTCTAAGTTGTAAATTGAACAATAATAATCATAATAATACTACGTTCGTAAGTAATGATGAAAAAAAGGAGAAGAAAAAATGTCAAGGTCCTGATGTCGCAAAGCAACCTGTTCTCTCTAGTTCATGGTCTGGGCTGTTCGTTTATGGCCTCGGTCGCTTACTATACATCAGCAGGAACAACATCCAAATGTAGGTCAACAAGCACAAGGTTTCGTGAATACAAAATATACATATACACACATATACACACCTTACAAGTTCGAGGTTACTTTTATTTACAAACCAGACTACCTGCTGCATTCTTTAATAATTTTCTTTTTTATCAATGGAGAGGATTTATTCAGCGAAATATCGTAGCTCGCTTATTGAAATCTTATCAATTGTTTATCATAGTACATACACTAGACATTTACAACATATTGCACAATAAAATATTAAATTTATAAGCATTTTAATATCTTCGACATAACTAACTGTTTACGACGCAGGATATTATTAATTGATTTATGCGATTAATTTTCGACACACCTTTTTTTAAAATGTGTGACTCAAGAAACAATTTGTTTTCAGGTCGCATTTTAACAAGGCAGTTTTTAGTTCCTCTACTGCTAGGATTTAAATTTAACATGGCGACGCTAGTTCCGATCGTATTTGGCATCATCGCGCTGATAGCCAAAAAAGCGATCGTTTTGAGTAAGCTGGCGTTGGTCGCTAGCAGCGCTTTCAGCATTGGAAGCTTATTATTTTCATCAACGCCACAACAATATCCTTATGGTTATCGACCTACTTACAATCCAAATTATGGAGCATTTAGGTAAAGAAAATTTTTATTAAATTAATCATAGATTCGAAAGTTTTGTTTAGTTATCGCTCGTCTATTAATCCTAGATTACCAGAGGATGATTACCACGATTCTTATCGCGTGAATAACAATGGCTACACTGATGATCAGCTAAGTTTGTACGATAGTGGTCTTGATATGCAACAGACTTACGCAAGAGAGGATAAGAGCAAAACAGGAAGGAACTTTGCATGGAACGACGCCGAAAAGAAACAAAAACCATCCTAATGATACTCAAATTTATTTATATATTATATAGGCCTATTTAATTTGTTGTACTACTACTCTAAGCGAAAAGCAATTTAAATAGTTTGTGTTTTAGTTATTTTCATTTTATAACCTTTTTTATATTAACAAACTGCGGATATTAAAAAAAATGTTCTTTTTTATTTTACGACCAAACATAATTGCTGTTATTATCATTTATATGATAATGTCAGTATTCATAAAAATGATGCTGTCAGTATAAAAATTACTCATAAAATAACTATTAATAAATAATTTTAAATTTTTTATTACCGATGAATATTATAGGTGGCTTTAAAGTGAAATTGACTGGCATATCCTTTGGCTAGCTTTTTGATTGTTGCGCACAACAACCATTTTATGTATACAATTAGTGTTAAAAAGAAAATTGATATCATGCCAACATTGTCGCAATGAAAATTAAAATTTTCTTTTTCCGATTGTTTATACGGATAACCTGGAAATACTTGACGCACCTAAAATATAGGAATGTAAAATTAGTAACGGTAAAACATTTTTAAGACATGTTTAAATGATGAAAGTAATTACAAAGGGTTGTTGTGATACAATTTTTAAATTTTTAGATTTCATAATCAATTTAATTTTGTCATTCATTAATTAATTCTGCCAATGCTGTATTCCTAAATGTTCCTGACATTTCCACCAAAAGAACAAGGTTAGCAATGTTTTATTCTTTAATGTTCCTCATATTTTCACCAAAAAAACGAAATTGGCAATGCTGTATATAATTATTTTTACTAACCCATATCAAATGACACTAATACTTTCATTATTAAAATTCGATATTGTGTCATTAAGTTTAATAGAGAATTAAATTTTAATTGTAAAATTACATTATTACGCTTTAAACCCGCATATACCTAGCTGTTTGATACAAAAATTAATTTTGATAATTTTATTTTACTTAAAAATACATTAAAACAGCCATATTTTTTAAACAGCACGTATTTTTGTGGCAAAATAATGAGCTGTTGTTTCATTTTACAAAGTAAATGATACTTTTTGAAACAGAACAAAGATCTCTGGCGATTATTATTATTTTAGTTTAGCCTTTAGACGTTGAGAAATTGAATATGAAAAACAATCGTAAACTGATTCGAAGCCTAGAGTGGTTAGAATTAAAGTCCAAAAATATAATTTAGTAGATGTCATATCCGAAACAACGACCATCAAGTATTCAACATTAAATTGATGAACGCTCATAATACTTATTTAGAAATTATGCAAAAAAAAACACTTTAAAGTATTTATAGGATTATTATTACATCGTAAAATTACAATACGAATCATAATAAAAAATTTTAAACAGTTTCTATGTAAATGTTTTAAGCAAATATTGACATAAAACATTGTTTAACGCGTGTTGTGGCTTGTAAACAAACTTAATGATTTTTTAATAGAAACGATTAAGATTCAGCGCTGACTAATTCCTTTATAGTAAAGTGTTATAATAATGAAGAATTTCCAATAAGTGTGTAAAATTTGAAAGGAGGTGATTAGGTATGCTAATACAATAAACTTTTTGAGCAAACGGCAAACGATTCGTATAATGCATAGAAACAATTATATATAAATTTTCAAAAATTACCGGAGGCTTTTGCTCTAATTATTTTCAGATATTTGCAATCTTAAATAACATTAGTTTTATTATTTTCACAACGTAGTTGTAAATAGAAAATGTAAAGAAAATATTTGCATAGCTAATGTATGTAGTCTTAATGTATTTTCGCTTCTTTATGAAATTATGTTGTTTTGCTAAAAATTTTATGCTAAATTAAATAGTAAGAATAATGATAATAATAATCATCGACATTATTATTTAATGAAATTTTACAATTTGGAAACAAACTAATAACACCACAAAATTGTTAACATGTGGCGAGATTTCTCGGTTTGTATTTCTTATTNTTAAATAGTAGGATTAATGATAATAATAATCATCGACATTATTATTTAATGAAATTTTACAATTTGGAAACAAACTAATAACACCACAAAATTGTTAACATGTGGCGAGATTTCTCGGTTAGTATTTCTTATTACAATTAAGCCCTAATAAAAAAACCGCAACTCGCTATATTTTTTAACTCAAGTGGATATTATGTATTGAGACATTTTCTAGATTATGAATTATGATATAGATCAGTAGGCAAAGGCGTTGACGAGGTTACAAACTGCATCGTTCAACTGCAATATATATAATTTTGTTATAAACGTGCCATCTAAACATTTTTTTAACGGAACTCAAAGTTAAATTAGTTTAGCAACTTAATCATTATCTTTAGTAAATATATCCATACAGTTGTCAGCCGAAAATGTTTAAAAACCAAATTCTAACCTTAAAGTAACAAATTTCCGCAATCAAAGATAATGCTGACTAAAAATATTTTGCATTTCCAAAATGTCAAAACAAATTCATTCAATTTCCACAATTTTCCACCTATTTTGATCCTTCTTTTAATCAAAATCAATAAAACATGTTCTTTACCTTGCTGTTTATTGCCATTCGCATTCAAATCGAAGTCGTTTTAACGTTGCAATTACTGAAAATGTCAATTCTAACCTCAAATTTACAATGTTCACTCATTCCGACGTTAAAACGGTTTCGATTTGAACGCGGATGGCAATAAATAGCAAGACTAAGACACTTTACATTGATATTAAGCAAAAGAAGCATGAAAATCGCTTGAAAAACACGATTTCTGAATGAATTTCTTTTGACGTTTCGATAATTTCCAAACACCAAAAACAATTTCACTTAAAATTGTGTTTTCTGTTAATCGTACTTATTGTTCTTGTAAAATGCGATAATAATAATATGTACCTTTTAGTGTGGGGGTACGAAGTTTTTTGAAAGTTTGAGAAACGCTGATATAGATAGTTAGTTGCTTGAAATACGCTACTAAATGATACGTTTTAATTCACCAAATTACACGAGTTATTTATTTCTAATTCTTGTGAAAAATTAAAAGATGCCATCATAGAAATTGCTTATTTATTTTTAATTGCTCATATCAAATCAAAGTAAGAGAAGAAAATAATAACAACACTCGATTTAATTGTTTCAATTTATATAATTATAAGATTGCTATAGCTCCATTCAGCAGTATACAGCTTGATAAATAGAATGCGTGGCATTAATTGATTTAGATTCCTCTGAATATATAGAATAATTCAAAGTACCTACCTAATGCTAATTGCTTTTAAAATCCTTTTCATGTTATGGAAATGAATAGAGCCGCTGCAATTGCAGTAAGTAATAGTTAAAAGTCAAAAAGGAAATGTTTGTTTTATAAACGAATGTAGGTACCTATGTAACCATTACTCGGATTATTTAATTTATAATTTTTCTAACATAGATTCTCTAATTCCATTATTCAAACCAGCGTTTATTTATTATGTCAAAATTGCATTTGAAGAGTACATGCAACGTTATTTTTATTTTCTTTCATATATTAATAATTATACACGCATATAAGCGCTCGCTATTAAATGAAGATCTTGTGTAACTTATTTTTTGAAAATATTGTTGCAGAAAATTCAAATCAATCAAATTTTCCTTTCCTTTAGATTACTTTTTGTGGGGTAATTTAATATCTAAGGTATATGCAAACAAACCACAAACCGTTGTTGCTTTGAGAATGAATATTTAACACTACAGTCGTGAGATTACGCCCGATTTATTAAATAAAGTTGTCGAAAATTGGATTCGTCGAATTCACTTGGTCGAGGAGGACATTTAAACGATGTGCTATTTAAAACATAAATGGTATTAATTGTACTTCAAAATAATATAAAAACGTTTCTTATATCTGCAATCACTTCTATTTTATTTTATTTTAAAGTCATATCATTCTTGTTGGAACACTATGTAACCATTACTGGGATTATTTAATTTATAATTAAATCTATTATTCAAACCAGCGTTTATTTATTATGTCAAAATTGCATTTTAAGCGTGCATGCAACGTTGTGTTTTTTCTTTCTTTCATATATTAATAATTACACACGCATATAAGCGCTCGCTATTAAATGTAGATCTTGTGTAATTTATTTTTTCAAGTTTTTCAGAGTGACAAATATGCAAATGGCATAAAGTATTGTGGAATGAGGCTCCGCGATCTAATAACTCAACCACCTAGTTTATTTTTTCAATAAATCAATAAATTTTTTCCATTATTTCAACGGGCGTTTAAATGGCAATAAATTTCGTTTCAATTATTAAGCATAAATCAAGAATTTTATGTGAAAATCGCGAAAGCATTCAATATTTCTATTATTATTATTACTGTTAACAGAGAGGTAATTTATAGCTTACATATTTGGCGGTATTGTCATTAGCCAATCTTTAAGATTTATTCAGCAGATAATCAATAATCGCACGATTAATAATAACCATTTAAAAAATTATTATTTTTTACGTTATTAACACCATGTTAAAATCCGACTAATAAACAACACATTTAAATTATTTGTGTGTTTGTTTGATGACTTATCAAAATGCTATGAAGTTTATGTATTATATATCACGTAATATAGGCATACAAGTATCATCATATTGTAGAAAGTTGTGGGGAAACTGTGCTGTAGACAGCTTAAGGCGAAGAGGAAAATAGGTCGCATCTGTTTCAAAAAAAATCTTCTTCAATGGTGCTCCAATCGTCCACTACTGAATATAATAAATATGCTTTTGATCTTTTTCCCATGCGCTGCTCGCAACGTTGTTAACTTCATTCATTACAACAAGCGCGTTGTAAGCAAGCGAAAATGCTGTATATACATACATATATATATACGTATATATGAAATGAATTAGATAAGACAATTTGAGAGGAGCTGTACTAATGTACGACGTGGCCTTAATTGTACATTTCACATCTCATTGCTTAGTTGATAAACCATAGAATGTAATACGCTACAAATAAATACAAACAGGTGTTGTGTCGTTTAAAATTACATATTTAATAATTTTCTAAATAGAAATCAATGATTCGTTTCAATAATTCATTCGGATGTATAAATTATAACACTTTTTTATGCGCGATAAATTAATTGGCTATAAATTAATTTTTTTATACAGATAGTTACTATATATTTACTATTTTCATTGTTAATTTTAAAATTCAAGCGTCAATTAAATATATTTCTTGTATCTACCTGCTTAGTACATATAAAATAATTTGGCAAGAAATTAAAAGCAATTTAATGAATTCTCCAGATAATCGTTTTATTAAATTTAATTAATGTTGTTGTAATTAGTACAATAACACTACGATTTTGCTTGTTTCTTAACGCCAAAATTTTCTCAAAATTTATTAATTATAAATAATGAATTTGATATACCTATAGAGAATATTGCCACGTTTATAGTCTTTAAATTGGGTTATTGAAAACGTTTCAACAGGAAGCATTTTTCATTTAATTTATGTTATCTCGTATTTTTATATTAAAAATCAAACATGTTAATATTTAAATTAATATATAGCTATCATAAAAATGTGAAATTATTTTATGTGGAAATTAATTTCAATGCAGAATTAAAGGTACTACTTCATACAAAATAGCAGTTTTTGTTTTGGGTAAAAATAGATTTATTCAATAACAGATAATAATTAGAATTAATTATTTATAATTGTTATTAGGTGTAGTAAATAATCTCAGAGTTATGCATAAAAATTTATGAAAAAATTAATATTACTTGACGAGAATGATTTGTTGAAACGAAATGAGTTTTAACAAATTTATGAGACTTTTCATGAATGATCTTTCCTGTTTTGTACAATATAGGGATTAGGCTTCTAGTACTAGTTAGAAATTGGATTTATATTTGTTTATTAATAAACAAACGTCAATATCAAGCATAATTTTAATGGTTTTGCTTTGAAGAATCAATATCATTAGCAATAGATTTAAATCATGTAACAAGATTAATAGTGCAGGCTGATTCTTTAAGTTTGATATTGCATTTATTAGATAAGTTCTTTATATTTTTTTTATAACTAAATTGTTGACATTGGATGTCGGGATGAAACAAAAAAAGTTAGGTTAGATTGCTTACAAAATGTCATAATATACTTATAAGTTGCAACATATGTTTTTTTTATGTTTGGTGCATAAAATTATAATAAATAATGCTTTAGAACAATATTGAGTAAACAAAATATGATTTCTAAATGTGCGTAAAATCGGCGAGAATCAAGAAATCAAGAATCAAATTACTTTCATTCATAATAAAGTTATAATTATGTATGCAAATGAGTTTAAAATATATTCAAATTTTATAATAGAATCCATTCAGCTTTTTGTTACCTATTTATTATTATTGAAATATAAAGTAATAACAGGTAGAAATTTTATATAATAACCATAAATTTTTTGGTGACTAATTTTGTACTATAAAATTATAGAGTATACATCTTTTTGGGTGACAAATTGTGACACACGGTGAATAAATATTTAGAATATATTTATATTGTTTGACGGTTTTTATCTTTTTCTATACGAAAAAGCCCACGCACTAAATCTTCGCTAAAACAAAAGTTTACCTAATAAATAAATTTTTGTTACGCTACTAATTTATTATATAAAAAAACTGTACATCTACCAAAATGAAAAAATTAATGATAATCTAAAATTATGAGCAATTAAAATTGCTTTAATAACAATTATATCTGATATATAATTAGTTTAATAATAAAAAAATGTTAATATTTATTAATCAAAAAACGAGCTGAACATAGAGTAATTATAAAACATGCAATAATCCCAAGCATAAAAAATATGCTGTACGTATGGAGTGTTCGATTAAAACAAAACACAACTGTTATTTTAATTAGTTAAATGCCTTTAAACTATAATTTAATTTTTAGGATAAATAAACATATCGTTAAATAAATTGTAATTATTAGGTAGAATAAAGA